>VDFB02077206.1:0-46131 GCA_007258455.2 Sequoia sempervirens | reverse complement strand
AATACTATTTTTTGCCAGAAAAAAGACACACAAACACAAGAAATTATAGATCAAAGGCTTAACATTGTAAAAAAGTGAAAAAAATTACATCGTTGGATAGCTAAGAGAGAGCCTACTATTACCCAGGTGTTTGATTTGTCCGACATTTGAACACGTGCAATCTTGAAGGTGAGCACAAACCCGATTATGTGAAATATTGTA
The DNA here is from genome assembly GCA_007258455.2 of Sequoia sempervirens. NCBI lineage: Eukaryota > Viridiplantae > Streptophyta > Pinopsida > Cupressales > Cupressaceae > Sequoia > Sequoia sempervirens. Next base: position 45,930 of record VDFB02077206.1, on the reverse strand, counting down.
GAATTTTAAAAACACACATATTTGGTCATCAGGAAGGCCCTCTAAGCCTTTGGGTTGGTATTCCAAAGAAAATACTAAGCCTAAGGCTTGGGGATTCCCAAAGCAAGATATAACATGAGCGCGTTATACCGCGCTCGTATTATATCTTAGTTTTAACATTGTTTGTTGTGTTTGTGTGAGACATGTCTAGCAAGACATAATGTGAGAGTGTTATAATGCGCTTGCGTTAGGTCTTGCTTTATGTTAAATGCTAATCTATTGAATGTATATTTGTATATTTGTATGTACATGTATGCTTGTATGTCACGTATGTATGTATGTATGTATGTATCAATGCATGTATGTATGTATTTAGGAATTTATGTACATATGTACATGTATGCTTGTATGCATGTAGGATTGTATGTACATATGTATTATGCTTGTATGTATTTAAGTATGTATGTATCTATGTATGTCTTTAGAGGGAGGGAGAAGTTTATGAGAGAGAGAGAGAGAGAGAGTTGTTTAGGTAGGATGCGAGGGAGAGAGGGAGAGAGAGACCTAAGAGAGAGAGGGGTAGTGAGATGATGTATGAGAGGTAAATTAATTAAATTTATCTCATATAAATTCACAAATTTCTCTCACAAACCCTTCAATTAAGTTCAACTCCAAAAGGCTTGCAATTCTCTATAACTTGCATAACTGAGTTGCAATTTGCAATCAACCAAACTTCTCATTCAAAATACTAGAAAATCACATCAACATTACATTCAACCTCTTGGGTTGGGGTTGTTACATGCCCATTAAAATGCACACCAAAAAGCAGAATATGAAAAGAAATTTCACACACAAAAATCTAAGGTTGCAGTGCAACCTTCACACCTACAATTCACACAAAGCAATTACAACAACCTCTGAAGGTTGTAGGATTTTCACAAGCCCATGAAATGCAATAAATCTGAAATGAAAAAAAAAATGATTTCCTTTAGCAATCCAAGGTTGTGTCACAACCTTTCTCCTACAAACAAACCAATCTCACAACAACCCAGCTACACACTTCATCTCTGCAACTTCAAGAAACTTCAACACATCTGCACACCACCAAAATTATGTAATAACACCTTCTATAACATAGCTTGGGAGGTGCCCTCGCAACAATGAATGCATATCATATGAGACTGATGTGGCATTCAATACCCGTCACAGTCTTCACCTTCGCCTCCCTGCAGATGGGTAACTGAGCCTTCGCTAATCATATTCACTAGATTGGAGTTAAAGTGCTATGTGTGGAAGTGAAGGGTGAATGGGTTACAAAGGTGCTTGGTCTTATTTTGAATGAGAATGCTCTTGTGAAGTCAACTTTGCTATAAGGATGTTTATTCAACTTGCTAGGTCACTTGATTGCTTGCTAGGATGAAAATGAGTGAAAAGACCTTGTATTTATACTTAATTATCAAAGAATTCTGGAAATTACAACACTACAAGCAGACATCAAATCTAGGACGATAAAAACTAACCAAAAATTTGAATTAATTCTAATTTTGGGCCACACAAAACTCATTCACCCAACGTGGCGAATGAGTCCCATTACACATAATTTATGGGACCAAATTCAAAAATGCTTAGAGAGGTGTAAAACTAGGAACGAGACCCAAAATCCTAGGTGGGACTCATTTTCCCAAAGTGGAAAATAAGTCCAAGATCACTAAATCTGAGCCACAAAACCTGAAAACACCTGAATTATGATTGGATGTTGATTTTTGTCAAGATCATCCTCAAAAAAATGCATTAAATGAGGCATGTGGATGCAAAAAAAGGCCAATTAAAGCATAAAGAAGTCCAATTATCAATGACAACCCTAGAAAAGTGTGAAAGTGTGTTATAGCACTCCAAATAAGGTAGGATTAGGTTTATTTAATTCACAAGGGCCCAAGACCTATTGCGAGTGTGTTAATCACATTGCAAGCTCAATTTAATAAGGAGGGCCCAAACAAGTGTGAAAATGTTACCAATGACATTTTTTGACACTACATCATTAAATCCCACTTCTACTAATTCCTAGATATCTTGGCATAATAGTAGGGTCCTCATCATTATCCTCTAGTATTCATAGTTGTCTCTGGTAAACCGTTAAAGCCAAAAGGGAAAATTGCCATCATTTTCAATTTTAATATTTATTGGAGAGAAATTTTACCCTATTTCCTGCAACAAAAAAATTACTCCTGCAACCTGCTCTGACACCAATTGAAAAATAAAACTTAAAAAACAACTCTCATACAATATGGATAATATCGGATTGAAAAAATCAGCACACTTAGAAAATAAGAATCAATCAACAATGGATCTGCTCTAACACTAAGAAAACAACCAAGCTGGAATAATTTTCTATATTATTCATTTGTGTGTAAAATTTTCAAACAACATACATGTAAAGAAGTAATTAAAAGATGAAATACTCATGCAAGCTATTTGTATGGAAGGAATAGATTAAATATAATTTTAAATACATTAAATCTGAAATGAAAAAAAAATGATTTCCTTTAGCAATCCAAGGTTGTGTCACAACCTTTCTCCTACAAACAAACCAATCTCACAACAACCCAGCTACACACTTCATCTCTGCAACTTCAAGAAACTTCAACACATCTGCACACCACCAAAATTATGTAATAACACCTTCTATAACACAGCTTGGGAGGTGCCCTCGCAACAATGAATGCATATCATATGAGACTGATGTGGCGTTCAATACCCGTCACAGTCTTCACCTTCGCCTCCCTGCGGATGGGTAACTGAGCCTTCGCTAATCATATTCACTAGATTGGAGTTAAAGTGCTATGTGTGGAAGTGAAGGGCGAATGGGTTACAAAGGTGCTTGGTCTTATTTTGAATGAGAATGCTCTTGTGAAGTCAACTTTGCTATAAGGATGTTTATTCAACTTGCTAGGTCACTTGATTGCTTGCTAGGATGAAAATGAGTGAAAAGACCTTGTATTTATACTTAATTATCAAAGAATTCTGGAAATTACAACACTACAAGCAGACATCAAATCTAGGACAATAAAAACTAACCAAAAATTTGAATTAATTCTAATTTTGGGCCACACAAAACTCATTCACCCAACGTGGCGAATGAGTCCCATTACACATAATTTATGGGACCAAATTCAAAAATTCTTAGAGAGGTGTAAAACTAGGAACGGGACCCAAAATCCTAGGTGGGACTCATTTTCCCAAAGTGGAAAATAAGTCCAAGATCACTAAATCTGAGCCACAAAACCTGAAAACACCTGAATTATGATTGGATGTTGATTTTTGTCAAGATCATCCTCGAAAAAATGCATTAAATGAGGCATGTGGATGCAAAAAAAGGCCAATTAAAGCATAAAGAAGTCCAATTATCAATGACAACCCTAGAAAAGTGTGAAAGTGTGTTATAGCACTCCAAATAAGGTAGGATTAGGTTTATTTAATTCACAAGGGCCCAAGACCTATTACGAGTGTGTTAATCACATTGCAAGCTCAATTTAACAAGGAGGGCCCAAACAAGTGTGAAAATGTTACCAATGACATTTTTTGACACTGCATCATTAAATCCCACTTCTACTAATTCCTAGATATCTTGGCATAATAGTAGGGTCCTCATCATTATCCTCTAGTATTCATAGTTGTCTCTGGTAAACCGTTAAAGCCAAAAGGGAAAATTGCCATCATTTTCAATTTTAATATTTATTGGAGAGAAATTTTACCCTATTTCCTGCAACAAAAAAATTACTCCTGCAACCTGCTCTGATACCAATTGAAAAATAAAACTTATAAAACAACTCTCATACAATACGGATAATGTCGGATTGAAAAAATCAGCACACTTAGAAAATAAGAATCAATCAACAATGGATCTGCTCTAACACTAAGAAAACAACCAAGCTGGAATAATTTTCTATATTATTCATTTGTGTGTAAAATTTTCAAACAACATACATGTAAAGAAGTAATTAAAAGATGAAATACTCATGCAAGCTATTTGTATGGAAGGAATAGATTAAATATAATTTTAAATACATTATACCTAAAAAGAAAACTAGATAAAGGTACAGTGATCATGTGATATGATCATGTTGAACAAAATCTGAAAAAAGCTAATCTTATTGCTAACAAGAGATTGCATAGACAACTATAGTTTATTATGCAATAACCAAAAAAAGGAAATTTGTAAACTATTGATTGCATGTGTGTTGATCGTGCATCATGCATGTCTTCAAAAATTAGTGTTCAAATCCAGTGTTAGGAGAAAACCCTACATAAACTGGTGCTTGGGATGTGTCAAATATAATCACCACAAAGACCCTCAGAATTTTACTAATCAACCAATCTAGCTTTACATAGGATGATGAGCTAATATAATGCATAAAAAAATCATAAAACATATAATAAACCTAACATCGACTAAGATTGGTAGGGCACTTGTAGTAAAGGAAATATCATTTTTCAAAAGTGTATGACAAGAACACTCCATAGTGCGATTGTGAATTTCACTGTAGTATAGATTGATACAAATCATTCACCCAAAAACTACAACATGTTTCCTCAAAATTTTCAACTTCCATATTCTCCAAATTATAAGTGTTAACCTAAGTACACCACATGCACTCCCGAAAGCTAAGAGTTGATGAGGAACAAGCATTCTTGGCAAACGCTGGATTGTGTAAAAATAGAATTTCAAGTTTGTACAGTATCTCATGTTAGACAAAGGAGCTAAAAGATTAAGTCATAAACATTGAAGGTGATTATAAATTCAAGCTATATGTGTCTTCAATATCTGAATAGGTTTCATTGTGATTTAATGTGCTAGCAACACAAAAACCACACTAGAAGATGGAAGGTGAGTTTTTAACCTTTAGTAGAAAGCAAACCTAAATGTTCTCCCATCTTGAATGCCCAAGTATAAATATTCATGAATAAAAAAGCTAAAACTTCAGTTAGTCATATATCTTCCACTGTCCATCCCTACTAATAGCCCTCAAATAACTGTACCTTTGACAAGCCCTTATGCAATAGATTTAGTTTTCCTTCAAATACAAAACCAGAGCATGCAAAACTATAAGAATGTTATAGTGTAGCTATGGGTTCCCAAATGTCTTTTTTGGTTAACACTGTACATTGACTAATCAACATGTGTAAGGAAATTTCTAATGGCCATACACAGAAGATAACTAATGCAAGTGCTTTAGGAAATTAAAACAATTGAACTTTAGATTAAGGTTCCTAACACCTTTTCCTCTATAAATAATGCGAGCCTATTATCAACAAATGACCTACTTCAAGAAAACATGTACAAGATTTAGTTTTGAGAATATTTCATCCTTAATTACTTCAATGTCTTTCTAACTTTATTATGTAATGGCCAAAGTAAATACGGAAAAACATATGCTTCATAATGATTATTTCGATATGCATACCACACACACTCCTCATATAGACAAAAAATATAGCATAATGAACGATAGCATACAAAAATCTAAGCATCAATAATTTTTTTTATAATCTATTTATTAGAAAAACTATAGGAAATTTTTATAATACATGTACCTTTTCAAGATCATGATAATATGTAATGTTAAAAAATAAACAAATTTTGCCAATTGTCAAGTCCTTTTTTTTCAAATTTTGTACAAAATAGCCTATAACAATAGCCAATTGTATCCTCTTATGCTTCAGCCATTGGCATGTGCTCTCCTTATATTTCTAGTATTGGTTCATTTTTATTATGACTTTCATACTACAAGTGATGTTTGAATTGTGTTGGTGATTTTTTATTTTATTTTTATTTTTATAAAAAGGGGTAAAAATTTTATTGAATAAGAGAGACCAGAAATACAATCAAGCCAAGGGAAAAAGCCTAGAAAGACCAGACAACACCCACAAAAGAAAAATTATTTAGCACCCCTAGTATCCTCAGCTAGAATCCTACCCAAGTCCGAGCTAAGCTCTGAAGGAATCTGAGCCCAATCATCAATCTTCCAATCCACAAGTCTCTCTGAAGCCCACTTAGCCAAACAGTCTGCCGTCCTATTCCATTCACGTGGAATATGGACAAAAGACACCTTCTCCATGAGAGTACCAACCTGCAAGATCTGCTGAACCAGAACATTCAACTGCCAATTCACATTCAACCTTCTCCCCTGATTGAGTAAATTAATCAGGACCTAGGAATCAGATTCACAAATAACCCTACGCCACCCCAGCTCATAGGCCTTCCTCAAGGCATAAAGAATCGCCCAGCCTTCCATAAAATTGATAGTTTGTGTCCCCATATGCATGGAAAATAGGAACACCACCGAACCAGAAGAGTCCCTACCAACCCCTCCAACTCCAGCGGGGCCAGGATTTCCCCTAGAGGAACCATCAGTATTAACCTTCAAGGTTCCCACCGGGGGAGGCCGCCAGGACCCCTGTCGCTGTACCTGTTGCCTCACCCGACCCCCTTTCTGACCCCGCGCCGCCGAAGGGGAAAACTCCTGGATACCCAAGCGGACCACCACCTCAGCATCATTCCTTTCCAACGGCATCTCCACCTCCCCTTTGGCCAGGATAGTCTCCTGAATCATCCCAAGAATTCTAAACCACACCTGTTGAACCTGCAACAATTCTCCATGGAAAATCCTCCTATTCCTTTCAAGCCAAATTTTCCATAACAAAAAAATTGGGCCTGCCAGCCACGTATCCTACAAAAAAGATGCCCTCAAGGGAGGCATGCCCAAGCTAGACTAGAACTCAACTAAGGAGGAAGCATGAACATAGGGGCTGCCCCAAACACTCCACCAAAAATTCCAGAGCTGCAAGGAGAAAGGACACCGGAAGAAAAGGTGTGAAGAGTCCTACTCCCCTTTCCCACACATCACACACTTAGACGGGCCCTGAAATCCGCGCAACTGAATCTTGTCCCAAGTCAGACATTTGTTCCAAGCCAAAATCCAAGCAAAACAGTTACACTTCGGCCAAGAAAACTTATTCCAAACTTTCTTCCACCAAGAAACTTCCTCCCCCTCAAACCTCTGAGACAATAACCTCTAATATCCAGACGCCACCGTGTAGTAACCCTTAGGATTAGGAGACCAAGCAAGGATATCCCTATCCCTTAAAGGATTACACTGTCTGCCCAAGAGAATACTATGCAGAAGTCTACAATCCTCCTCCATACCAATAATCAACCACTCCTCAGGAGTCAACCACCTAGCACTCACAAGTTGAACCTAGAGAGAAAGCACCTTAAAATCACTAACCCTCGACCAACCAGCATCCTCAAACCTGCTACTCAAAGCCATCAATTCAGGGAACTGAGAGAGGATGGGAGGGTGCCCATCCCAAGAATCATACCAAAATTGAACCTCGGTTCCCCTCCTACAAATCCAAAATAAGCCATCCTTGACAAGCGTAGCTCCCTTCTTGAGGGTAGCCCAAATAATCGAGCCCTTACCCAACAGGGGTTAGCGAGGAATTTCTTCCCTAGGAATACCTTGAAAGTACTTATAGGAAAGAATACGAGCCCAAATCCTATCCTTTTCTGTGCACCATCTCCAATAAATCTTCACCGCCAACGACGTTCCTGTCAAAGAGGATTGCCTCAACCCCAAACCCCTAAGCTGCTTAGGACAACAAATTGTATCCCACTTGACCAAACTCCACTTGGAAGACATCACACTGCTAGCCCATAAAAATTGTCTGGCCAAAGAATCCAACTCTGTAACAAAACCCATCGGAGCCACCTGAAGCATACACCGGTAAATAGGGAGAGCCTGGACCACAGACTTTAGCAACTGGACCCTCCCAGCAAAGGACAACCAATGATTGGTCCAATGAGTAACCTTCAAGCGAAATTTATCTAGAATAGGCTGCCATGACTCCCTCGAAAGTCTTCCCACCATGACCGGGACCCCCAAGTAAGATAGAGGAAGAGTCTGAATCTGAAACCTAAGAATTTGAGCTATACGCCTCTTAATAGGGATCGACGTATTAAAGAAATAAATAGAAGACTTATCTTCATTGATCGATTGCCCAGAAGCCTCAAGATACAAGTCCAGCCCCCTGTGAATATTAGAAGCCTCCCTAATAGTAGCTGCCCCCATCAAGGCAGTATCATCCACAAACTACAAGTGGGACAAAGGAGGTAAATCCCCACCCCACCGCCACCCTTGAATAAGCCCCAACTCCACTTGACGCCTGAGAAGACGCCCCAAACCTTCCACCAGTAGAATAAAAAGGTAAGGGGAAAGAGGATCACCTTACCTAATCCCACAAGAGGCCTCAAACAACCTTGAGTGCTCCCCATTAGTAATCACCGAAAAGGACACAGACGTAATGCAGCTCATGACCCATTGAATCCAGTCATCTCCAAAACTGAAAGTATCCAAGATCTTCTGAAGAAAAGACCATCTGACTCTGTCATACGCCTTTGCCATATCCAGCTTGATAAACATAGCCTTGTCTCTAGATTTAGCCATAGAGTGGATGGTCTCAGTAGCCAAAACAATACCATCCAAAATCTGCCTGCCCTCCACAAAACCACTCTGCTCCTCAGAGATGAGAATCGGCAACCATTTCTTCAACCTATTAGCAATTAGCTTTGAGATAGTCTTGTACACCACATTGCACAAGGATATAGGTCAAAACCGGCTCAACCTATCCGCTCCATCACACTTTGGAATAAGAGCCAAAAAAGTGGAATTCAAAGCCTTTAACATTTGCTTATTCCGTTGCGATTCCTTGACAACTTCCAATAAATCCAGCTTGATGATCTCCCAGAACTCTTGGAAGAATTCAACTAGGAAACCATCCGGGCCAGGGTCTTTTCCTTTCTTCATCTGAAACACTGTCCCCTCTAATTCTTCAAGGGAGATCTCCCCCATAAGATCATCTCTCATCTCTTGAGACACCAAATGGGGAATGCAAGAGAGGACCTGAGCTTCCCCCACCAAGATCCCCTGCCAATCCTCTCTAAAGAGGGAAGAAAAGTAATGGACAGCTTCATCAGCAATACTTTGAAAAGAGCTTAGACGTTCCCCCTGTCTGTAATCAAAATAGGAATAGAATTACCATGCCTCCGCGCCTTCACAGAATTAAAGAAGAAAGCAGAATTTTTATCCCCCTCCTGAAGCCAATCAATCCGGGCTTTCTATTTCCAAAAGACCTCCTCTCGCAATTCCCTTTCCCCTAAAGCTTTCAAGGCCCTAGATTCCTCCTGCAACAAAGTCTTAGAGACCCCATTCTCCCTCATCGACCTCGTAATACCATCCAACTTATCTTGTGCATCAGACTTAGCCTTAAAAATATTCCCAAAACATTGCTTATTCCAATGCTTGAGCTTATACTTAACAAACTGAAGAAGCTTAGAAAAAACATACATTGCCATACCAAAAGAAGGTCTTCCCTCTTGCCACCACTGACCAACATAATCATGGAGATCTGGATCCCGCAACCACATGAGTTGGAATTTGAAAGGGGGCTTGTGGGGTCGCCCAGCAACGCTGATAGAAAGCTTGATGGGCCAATGGTCCGAACTCCTCCAGTCCAAAATCTCTGAGCTAGTAACCCACCTATCACCCACCCAAAAGCAAGAAACCATAAATCGATCCAGTCGTTCAGCGATGCAATTCTCACCCGAGCGCCGATTGTTCCAAGTAAAGAGTCCATTACCGGGCTTGATATCAATAAGATGCAAAGAAGAAATATTCTCCTGAAAAATGAAAGCAGAAGCCTCCAACCTCCTGGTACCACCTCGCTTCTCAGCCATCTCAGTGATAGCATTGAAATCACCCCTGATAATCCATGGCAAGTAAGGGTTCATACTTCAAACGTACCGAATATCAAACCACAACAACTGCTTGCCCTGCAAATCCACAGGCGCATAAATGTTGGAAAAAAGAGCCACTTCCCCAGATTCATAACAAGAGACCACCATAGAGATAGAAGACCTGAAGGAAATCCACCACAGGGGCAAATCTTCCAGGGGTTCCAAAAGCAAGCCACCCCACCTGAGGAACCCTGTGCACCAATACACTAGCAATCACCACTCCTCCAAAGCTTGGGCATAATACCCATCATACCATCCACCGTAAGCTTGGTCTCCTGTAAGAAAAGAATATCAGGAGACTAATATCTAATCAAATTTCGAACAGCTTTTTGTTTTTGTCTAGGGCCACTATTCAGGCCCCTAACATTCCATGATAGAACAATCATTTCAAAGGGCTTGAGAAATGAGAATCCAGAGTCTTAACTGACCCTGATTCCACTAAATTTTCCCCTATCATCTTAATCTTTTCCAAATCCTTCTTCCTGCCCAACTTAGTTCCTTTCTCTGCCCCTCCTTTCTTAAGATCTTTTCGTAAGATGCCTAAATGAGGAGACGACTTACTGCTTTTTCCCCCCACCAACCCAAGTCTCTGCTCAAGGAGAGACATAGCCTCACTGTCTTTCACCACCACACTACCTGAAACTTTTTGAGCCTCCAAAATTAAGTCTGGTTCCAACTGCCGGGGATCAACCCCCTGAGGCGCAAGGGAGGCCGTAGGGCTGATTCCCCCTTGACCATAACCAATCCCCTCTAGCTCAACACCCTGAACCTCTGAGCCCACCACCACCCGATGGTTTTCCTACTCCAGCTCCGCCTATTGCCCATGCTCAAGACCCAAACTGCCCTGATCCAAATCAACCAAACCTAGATTTACTTCCTACTGGCTAAGACCCTCCAACACCTCGAATTTGTTCAAAGAATCCTCATCCTGACGCTCCTTCAAAGACCTTTTATGCCCCTTATTCCTATTCTGAGTTTTGACAGGAAGAAAGCCATCCTCCCCAGCATCACCACCCAAAAAAGGACCCTTACCCTTATCCAACCCTGAAAGATTCCTAGGAGGCTGTGAAGAATTAGTCTCCAAAGGCTTGGCCCTTGGGCATCTATGCAATAAGTGACCATACTCATGACACAACCGGCATCTAAAGGGTAAGGTCTCATAATCAAGCTGTTGAACCCATGAGTAAGAACCTGCACACACTTCTAGAGAATCTGGAAAAGGTTTACTTAAATCAATTTCCACATAGAATCGAGCAAATGTCATTACCTTTTTGAACTGTTTTTGCTGCGATGAACCAACAGGTTTACCAAGCATTGAAGCTAGTAAGTGCAGAACATCTTCCTGCCAACATTCAAACAGAAGCCTCGACAGTCTAACCCAAACTGGAACCCGACTCAAGATCTCCTCGGGCGGATTGAATCCTGCATGCCATGGCTTGATGAACAAGCCCACTTGGTTGTAAAAATAAGGGCCTCCTTCAAAAACCTTGATCTTATCCGCCATGCAATCAAACGTGACCATGAAATAGTTATTAGCTAGGAGCCGAATCTCCATCTCTCCTACTGGCATCCAAGTCCTCCAGGCCTAGGACTCCAAAAATTGCAACAAAATTTTCAACCCCAAAAATTTGCAGTACAAAGAATGTCGCAAGTAGTATTCAATATGCTCAGCGAGCATCTCCATCGGGATCACAACATTAGGCCTCTCTTTACACCTTTCAAGGCAGCCGTTAATCTTTGGAACATGAAACCCTCCAGCTGAGCCTACATCACTCTTCTCCAAATTCTGAGAAAATAAAATATTATCATGAATGCGAAACTCCAAAGGCAAGGGTTTCGAGCCAAGAGCGGATCGAAAATCCATTTTAGGTCCCACCTCGGATGGCTCCCCAAACTCCATTGAGGAAAAAGGAAGCACCCCCCAAACTCACACCCCCAGCTGAAAGCACACCACCGACCACTTGCCGAAACACCACACCCAACCAACTCCAGCACCCAGACAAAGCACCCCCCACACACCAAACCCCACCTCCACCAAGCCAAAAATCGCCACCCCACCCAACCTAAGCACCCCACTCCAGGAGACAGAAAACCCACTAGCCTCCCCCACGACCAAAAGCCTGGCCGCATGCACAAAAAGCCAAAGAAAGGGAATGGAGGCCTGCTGTGGGCAAAAAGAAACCCCCAGCCACCGAACGCCCCTGAACACCACCCACCAGAATGCCAAGAAAAAAATACGCCCCCTCAGGACGCAAACAACAGCCCTCCCCCACAACGCAGAACCAAAAAGAAATAGAGAAGAGCTAGGGCGCGAATGCCCTAGCTCCGCGAACGAGAACCAGCGTCGCCATCCTCGACATAACCATTGTGTTGGTGATTGAATTTACATTCTAAGAAACATTTTTTAGGCATGCTATAAAAAGATACAAGGTTAGACACACTTTGTCGATTAACTGATGGGGAACATCTTCTCAATTTATAAATAAAAATAGCAGAGCCATATTGTATTGTAAAACAAAGAAAACATTGCACCACTTTTTTCTTCCTTACCTTTTGTAGTTGCTTTTTCATATCTAGGAATGGAATTAATTTTATTAAGAAAAGCTAACTAATATCTAAAGTTGGATCACATAAAAATGCTTTTATTTTCATAAACATTTTTCATTAATTGGATTTTATAAAAATTATCTCCTTCTCACCCATGGGAAGAATAACATTTGAGTTGTCAAACAAAAATAACAATATATATTTCATCCATTGTTTTCTTTATGCTAGTCAATCCATTAATTTACCTTGAAATAAGGGAAAAGTGGTGCCACTACATTTTTTTTTTTAAAAGGGGTGCCATAATTCTACCTAAAAAGCAGAGCCATAATTGATTTGTAAGACAAATAAGATGTGGCACTATTTTCTTCCTTACCTTGGGAAGTTACCTTCACATCCAAACATCAATTAAATTTTATAAAGAAAAGCATAATTCAAATCTTAGGTAGGAGCAATTAAAAATCTTTTTTTCTTCTCGTATGCATTTTTCGTTAATTGAAATTCATAAGAAAAAAAACATATTATAATTAAACGTTCAAAAGTTCTATTAGAAAAGAATATATATAAATAATGAGCTACAATTTTATTACTGAAAAAATGGAAATCTTATTTCAACAGAGAAAACAACTTCAAAGATGTTGAACTCTAGAATTGGGAATTTAAAAAAGAAAGAGCATTAGTCTATAGTCTAGTGACACCTATCATTCTCTATGGTTGTGTAGTTTGGGAAAGTATCATATCTCATGAAACTTGGGGCATATTTGAGAAAAGAAAAAGTAGTTTATCATAACTAACTTTAAAATTGAACACATTCTACCTATAGATATATGAACACATCCTATCAAAACAACAATAAATCATTACAAAATATATAATGAGAAGATTTTAACAATTTGATAAACATGTTAGATATAATATTTGCATAGAGACATTGATGCCAAAGATTTACAAAATGAATTGCAAAAACACTTGTTTATTTTCTTCTCTTTTTCTTTTGTATTATAGAGTCTTTAAATAGTCTTCCTTTCAAATACAAATTAGTTGTAATCAATTACAGCTAAAATTAAAAATATATATACTTACAAATATTAAGGTATTAACTTTATTTTAGTTATTTAAGATTTTATATCTTATAAATAAATGTTTTCTAAAAAGAAGAATTTAAATGCAATATATGTTTGGTTGAAGTCCACAAATTTAACTATATATTAAAATATTATCATCAAACATTAAACAAACATAATGATCTAAATAATGAAGCATTTAGAAAATACAACTGTGCATACATACTCAAATTTTTTTCAACCATACAATGTAATTAATCAAATCAAATACCATATAAGAATTGAAATACCATAAGAAAATGATGTATATCACTAACCATAAAATTATCCATCATGAATCCACTCAATATGTAGAATATCCAATAACTAAGAAACTCATCTCATTTACTAAGAAAAGAAAAATAAAATTAACTTTTACACAAAGCCAAGTAACGTATTCATCTAATAGAAAAATGATTAAAAGCTTTAATAGTAGCTCTATTGATCCATCAAACTTCATTTGTTTGCAAATGTTTATGGCTAAAATTAATTGTTGATGACAACAATCAAATTTATGTTATTAGACTCAATTTGATGATTACCACTAAATAATACATAAATAAATGACTTGAAATAATTGAATAACGAATCAGAAATTTCAAATATATTACCACTAAATAATACATAAATAAATGACTTGAAATAATTGAATAACAAAACAGAAATTTCAAATATTCATGAAAAATAAAATGACATCGACTATGAAAATGACGTGATAAGGGACACCAAATCTCTAATAAATTTCATTTTCGAAATGTTTGTTCGAATTTGTAGGTATGGGGAGAAATTTCAGTCATAACAATGTCTTTAGATGCGTACCTTTCAAACTTAAATCCCTTCATCATATGAATTCTTAATAAGAAATTTCAATTTGCCATTTTCTACGTTGAAAAGTCATTCGACTCCATTTCCCCTGCAAATTGAGTTGAGGATGTGCGTTATATTCATGTATTTTGAACACGGCAGACTTGTGAAACTTGAATCCTTCTTCATCCAGATAAAATTTCAATTTACAAATTCTCCGTCGAAAAGTCATTCAACCCAGTCTCCCACTGCAAACTGAGTCGTAGTTTTAAACGCGTCTGACTACATAATAACAGTACGTAGACTATTCCTGAACACTTTCTGCTTATTTATAGGCCATCCTCCTCTTAATATCAATCACAGAAAGCCATCAATCCATTCCTCATCTCTAATATCAATAACATAAATCCATCATTCAGTTTCTCATCTCTAATTTGAGTTAAGGGAAGCCACCAGTTTGTAGATATAACTTTATTTAAGTTATCTGAGAAATGGAGGGTAGGGAAGACCAGCAGCAGAAGCCCATTGTTGGTGATCGTTGGAGAGATATACAGGGTGACAACTCCTGGGAAGGCCTGCTTCGCCCCTTCAATTCCACTCTCAAATCCGAGATACTCAGATACGGTGAATTTGCAAGTGTATGTTACACTGCAAAAAGCAATGCTCGAATACTTGCCAATAAGTCCCTGTTCGAGGAGTCGCATAAATTGAGGGGATGCGGCTACGAAATTAAAATTGAAGATTATATTTATGCCAATGTTCGCTCGTCGAGGTTCTACTTGGGGCACAAAAGCACGAAAAATGTTTGGATTGGCTTCATAGCCGTTTGCACCGACGAAAATGAAATAAGGAGACTTGGACGGCGTGATATAGTGGTTGCGTTTAGAGGGACCAACGAGGCAGGCGAATGGTTTCAAAATCTTAAAGACAAAGTAGTTCGTTGGCAAGACCTGCCAGGCACAAATTCAAACCCTGACGTCGGGATATCTAAGGGATTTCTAGGGTATTATAAAGACAAAGGCGACAACGGAAGTGAGAACAGCCCAAGGGAAATTATTGAGAGTAAGATTGCAGGGTTATTGGAAACGTATGAAGGGCAAAGGTTGAGCATAACAGTTACGGGACACAGCTTGGGAGGTGCCCTCGCAACAATGAGTGCATATCATATGAGACTGATGTGGCCTTCAATACCCGTCACAGTCTTCACCTTCGCTTCCCCGCGGGTGGGTAACCGAGCCTTCGCTGATCATATGAATGAGATTGGAGTTAAAGTGCTGCGTGTGGAAGTGAAGGGCGATTTGGTTACAAAGCTGGCTGGTCTTATTTTGAATGAGAATGCACCGAAACCACTGGCACGCCTTGAGGGACAAAAATTTCTGGGACAGTGGGCATACTGGCATGTGGGTAGAAAGATTCGTCTGGGTAAAAACTTGAGCTGGAGGACTAAACGTTTTCACCGCCACGATATAGAAACTTATCTCGACTTACTCAAGAAGTTCTAGCAACTAGACACCATATAATAAAGCAGTACTTTTCAGGAGGTTGCTTCCTCGAAGAGATCTAATATTCTAATTTACTCATATTTTGTAAGGATTTTAAAATATATGTTTTTTATTGCTGAGGCTGTGCGGCCCCGAAAGGTGGGTGTGGGCTCTGATGAGTGCTTGTGCTGATCCGTGATTTCTCTGGGGCAGGAAGTCTTAGACTGTATTGATTTCTCCAGATTTCGTCGCTTGTGGCCTTCTCTTTAGGATTTGTACCTTTCGATCACGAAGTATTGGACACCTTCAAATTTGTCTCATTAATTCTTGTGTAAATCTTATTTGCAATGTCTTAATCATGTGGAACATCACATCCTAAATTCAATTAAACTTTTATAATCAAATAAAAATTATAAAAAATTTAAATTATACCTAAAGTCGATGAAATTTAGTTGGAATTTTAATATAACAAAACATTTCAAAGCTAAAAATTATATTTTTGAATGAAATAATGAAGGAGCATTTGGGTCCACACACAACCCTGGTCACACAAAAAAAATTGTTTCAAAATTCAATAAGATTTCGTGAAATTCCATCTAACTAGTAGAAATTTTATTTCATCTTAGATTTGATACACAAGTTGGTTTTCAACTTCTCTAGCCGATGGGTAGAACATAGAGTTTGGTGTAGTCACAAATATTGGCTTCTTTTGAAATTGTCATTTAATGTATTTTTACGCACTAATCCGATTGGACTTCAAAGTGCCACGGTGTAAGAGCCCTAAATTCATTTCTTGGACATTATGATTTTTAATCAAATGCTTTAAGGAATGTAAAGAGATTTTAAAAAGATCAAATCGGTTGATGCGGTGGAGGGGCAATGCCTCATCTTCCACTTTCTTCAAACTCTTACTTTTAACACAGATTAACAGTACCAAGGGTGGAGAGGCCGCGAAAGGAAGAGGAAAGCATGCAGACACCTCCTTAACTCACGCCATGGTGCACTCCATGGACATCAGGAAAAAATGGGTGGAATGGAGATGATAGGGGAGAAGTCCCAGTTACCTCTACCCATTGAATTACCGTCACCTCCATGCTCACTTAACCCCCCAAAAAAAAATTCACTTTGATCCATTAAAAAACATCCTTATAGTCATATCTCTCACATCCTTCTTTAGGTTGTATTTTTCAGATTTTACACTTGAGTGTGAACCCCTTTCTTGTCTCAACCATCTCCAAGGATTCCTTATAGTCATATCTCTCACATCCTTCATTAGGTTGAGATCTCTAAGGTATTCTTGAATGTGAATATTGTAAAATTGGATCCCTCTCCTTGTATCCATTTTGTGGACAAGGAAGTGAAGCATCCATTTCCAGTGTCCATAGATCCATAGAACTTCTTCCGAGCTTCCTTTTTTATTTACTCTTTCTCTTCCTCTACCACATCCTCTAGTTGTAGAGGACTACCCTAGAGATTTATTTGATTTAAAAGAAGGGGTTGTAGATTTTTCTTCAATTCTTATAGTAGAATGAAATTATTGCACTAGGTTCTTTGTAGAATGTTACATATGCTCCTCATGAGATTGCCAAGAACCTGTCAACTTTGCAACTTTGAATGTGGTTAGATCTTTACTTTCCTCAATGTTATCACCACTGGATCAAATTTTGGAGGAAGGGATCTCAAAATATTCTTTATAATTTTTTTCTCTATGACATTTTCCCCTTGAGTTTTGAGATGGCTCGAATACTTTGGTTCCTAGTAATAAACTCTTGAATAGAATCAATTTATTTCATCCTTAAATTTTCAAATCTCTTTGAAAAGTTTGAAGTCTTACCAATCTTCATTTTTTAGATCTTTAGTGTGTAGTTTGTAGAGCCTCTCATGCATCCTTTAACTTTTTCATACTAGCTACATAGAAAAAAATTGACATATTTAATGCATATCTTGAATGATGAATGTAGCTCAATTATCCTTCTTCATGTCTTCATTCAACTAATTTCATTGATTTTTTGTTAAGGAAGTTTGATCTTCAAGTTCATCAAATCCTGCTTCTAATAAATGCTAGATATCTTGGCATAATAGTAGGGTTGTTCATCTTTATACTCTAGTATTTGTAGTTGTCTCTGATAAACAGTTAAAGTCATAATGGAAAATCATCATCATTTTCCATTCGAATATTTCTTGGAGTGAAATTTTACCCTATTTCCTACAACAACAAAAAATTATTCCTATAACTTACTTTGATACCAATTGAACAATAAAACATATAAAATAGCTCTCATACTATACTGAGAATATAAAATTGAAAAAATCACCACACTTCGAAAATAAGAACCAGTGAACAATGGATCTTCTCTAAAAATAAGCAAACAACAAAGCTGGAATAGTTTTCTATATTATTCATCTGTGTGTAAAATTTTGCAACATACATGTAAAAAACAAATTAAAAAATGAAATACTCATGCAAGTTGGTTGCATGCAAGCAACAAATTAAATATAGTTTTAACTACATTATACCTAAAAAGCAAACTAGAGAAAGGTATGGTGAGCATGCGAAATAATCATGTAATGATCATCCTAAAAAAACTCTGAAAAAGGTTGAATTTATCGCCAAAAAAATACTACATAGGCAACTACAGTTTATTATGCAATTAAAAAAAAGAAAATTATAAACTATTCATTGCACATGCATTGACCATGCATCATGCATGTCTTCAAAAATTAGCAGCCAAATCCAGTGTTAGGAGAAAACCCTAGATATATGGGTGGTTGGAATGTTGCAAACACAATCACCACAAAGACCCTTAGAAGTTTACTAATCAACCAATCTAGCTTTACATAGGATGATCAACTAACATAATACATAACAAATCATACAACCTATAATAAAGCTAGCATCAACTAAGATTGGCAGGGCACTTGCTATAGTAAATGTAATATCTTTCTTCAAAAGTGTATGACAAGAACACTCCATAATGCCATTCCAAATATCACATGCACTCCCCAAAGCTAAGAGTTGATGAGGAACAAATATTCTTGGCAAACGTTGGATTGTGCAAACATAGCATTTCAAGATTGTATAGTATCTCATGTTAGACAACACAACACCACAGTAGATTAATTCCAAAACATTTAAGGTGATTAGAAATTCAAGTTATATGTGTCTTCAATATTTGAAGAGTTTTCATATTTATCTAATGTGCTAACAACACAAACACCATAGTAGAAGATGTCAGGTGAGTCTTTAACCTTGAGTAGAAAGAATACATAAATGTTCTCCCATATTGAATACCCAAGTATAAATATTTAAAAATAATAAATTTGAAACTTCAGTCAATCATATATCTTCCACTGCCCATCCCTGCTAAGAGCCCTCAAATATTTGTACCTTTGATAAGTCGTGATGCAATATATGCAATTTTTCTTCAAATACAAAACTAGATCAGGCAAATTATGAGTATGTTATAGTGCAGCTATGGGTTCCCAAATGTATTTTTTGGTTAACACTATACATTGACTCATCAACATGTGCAAGCAATTTCTAATGGCCATAGGAAGAAGGTAAGAAATGCAAGTGCTTTAGGAAATTAAAAAAATGAACTTTGAATAAAGATTCCTAACACCTTTTCCTCTGTATATAATGTGATCATATTATTAGCACATGACATGCTTCAAGAAAACATGTACAATATTAGGTTCTAGAATATTTCATCCTTGACTACTTCAATGTCTTTCTAACTTGATAATGTAATGGCCAAAATAAATATGGAAAATCATATGCTTCATAATGATTATTTCAATATGCGTATCACACACACTCCTCATAGAGACAAAAAATAGCATAAGCAATGGTAGTATACAAAAATATAATCATTAATAATGTATTTAGTAAGCTCTTTTTTGAAAAAAACTGTAGTAATTTTTTATAATAAATGTACCTTTTGAAGATCATGATAATATGTAATGTTAAAAAAATTCAAATTTTTTCAATGTCAATTTTTTTCAAAATTCTTTACAAAAATAGCCCATAACAATAGCCAATTGTAACCTCTTATGCTTCAGTCACTATCATGTGCTCTCCTTATATTTCCAGTATTGGTTCATTTTTATTATGATTTTCATACTGCAAGTGATGTTTGAATTGTGTTGGTGATTAAATTTACATTGTGTGAAACATTTTTGAGGTGTGATATAAAAGCTAAAAGGTTAGATACACTTTGTTGATTAACTAATGGAGAACATCTTCTTCATTTATAGATAAAAAAATTAGAGCCATATTGTATTGTAAAACAAAGAAAATGTTGCACCACTTTTTCCTTCCTTACCTCTCGTAGTTACTTTTCCATATCTAGGAATGTAATGAATTTTATTAAGAAAATTTAACTATTATCTAAAGTTGGATCACATAAAAATTCTTTTATTTTCATAAAAAAAAATTCATTAACTGACATTTGATAAAAATTATCTCCTTCTGACCCATGGGAAGAATAACATTTGAGTTATCAAAGAAAAAATACAATATGTATATTTCAGCCATGGTTTTCTTTATGCTAGTCAATCCATTAATTTAAGTTGAAATAAGGGAAAAGTGGTGCCACTACATTTTTTTTGAAATGGGGTACCATAATTTTACCTAAAAGGTAGAGCCATAATTTTATTGTAAGACAAATAAGATGATGTGACATTTTTTTCTTCTTTACCTTGGGTAGTTCCCTTCACATCCAAACATCAATTAAATTTTATAAAGAGGTAGGGCCAAATAAAAATCTTTTTTTCTTCTTATATTCATTTTTTGTTAATTGAACTTCGAAAGAAAAATATTATAATTAAACATTCAAAAGTTCTATTAAAAAATAATATATGTATGTATGTATGTATATGTATATGTATATGTATATGTATATGTATATGTATATGTATATGTATATATATATGTATATGTATATATATATATATATATGTATATTTATATATATATATACACAGAGAGAGAGAGAGAGATAGAGACTTTTATTTAATTAAAAATTGAGCTACAATTTTATTATTGAAAAATTGGAAAGTTTATTTCAATTGAGAAAACAACTCCAAAGATGTTGAACTCTAGAATTGGGAATTTAAAAAAGCAAGAGCATTAGTCTATAGTCTAGTGACACCAATCATTCTCTATAGTTGTACAGTGTGCGAAAGTATCATATCTCAAAAAACTTGGGATGTATTTGAGCAAAGAAAAAGTAGTTTATCATAACTAACTTTAAAATTGAACACATCCTACCTATAGATATATGAAAACATCGTATCAAAACAACAATGAATCATTAAATTTCTTAATAATTTGATAAGCATGTTAGATATAATATTTGCATAGAGACAACAATGTCAAATATTTAAAAAATGAGTTGCAAAAACACTTGTATATTTTCTTGTCTTTTACTTTTGTATCATAAAATCTCTAAATAGTGTTCCCTTCAAATACAAATTAGTTGTAATAAATTACAGTTAAAATTAAATATATATATACTTCAAAATATTAAGGTATTAACTTTATTTTAGTTATTTAAGATTTTATATCTTATAAATAAATATTTTCTAAAAAAGAAAAATTTAAATGGAATATATGTTTGGTTGAAGTCCACAAATTTAACTTTATATTAAAATATTATCATCAAACATTAAACAATCATAACAATGCAAATGATGAAGCACTTAGAAAATACCACTATGTACACAACCATAAAATATAATTAATCAAATCAAATACCATATAAGAATTGAAATATCATTAGAAAATAATGTATATCACTAACCATAAAATTATCCATCATGAATCCACTCAATATGTAAAATATCCAATAACTAAGAAACACATTTCATTTATTGAGAAAAGAAAAATAAAATTAACTTTTACACAGAAGCAAATAGCGTATTCATCTACAAGCAAAATGATTCAAAGCTTTAATAGTACCTCTATCGATCCATCAAACTTCATTCATTTGTAAATGTTTATGACTAAAATTAATTGTTGATGACAACAATCAATTTTTTTTGTTATTAGACTCAATTTGATTACTACCACAAAATAATACATAAATAAATAACTTGAAAATTAATAACAAATCAAAATTTCAAATATTCATGAAAAATAAAATGAGATCGACTATGAAAATGATGTGATAAGGGACACTAAACCTCTAATAAATTTAATTTTCGAGTAAAGAATATAACTTGTTTGTTCGAATTTGTAACTATGGGGAGAAATTTCAGTCTAAACAATGTACTTAGATGCGTACTTTTCAAACTTAAACCCTTCATCGTATGAATTCTTAATAAGAAATTTCAATTTACAATTTTCTACGTTGAAAAGTCATTCGACCCGATTCCCCCCTGCAAACTGACTTGTGGTTGTGCGATATATTCATGTATTTTAAACACGGCAAACTTGTGAAACTTGAATCCTTCTTCATCCAGAACAAATTTCAATTTACAAATTCTCCGTCGAAAAGTCATTCAACCCAGTTTCCCACTGCAAACTGACTTGTGGTTGTGCGTTATATTCATGTATTTTGAACACGGAAGATTTGTGAAACTTGAATCCTTCTTCATCCAGAATAAATTTCAATTTACAAATTCTCCGTCGAAAAGTCATTTAACCGAGTTTCCCACTGCAAACTGGGTCGTAGTTTTAAACGTGTCTGACTACATAATAACAGTACGTAGACTATTCCTGAACACTTTCTGCTTATATATATTCATCATTCTGTTTCTCATCTCTAATATCAATAACATATATTCATCATTCTGTTTCTCATCTCTAATTTGAGTAAAGGGAAGCCACCAGTTTATAGATATAACTTTATCTTATCTGAAAAATGGAGGGTAGAGAAGAGCAGCAGCAGAAGTCCGTTGTTGGTGATCGTTGGCGAGATATCCAGGGTGACAACTCCTGGGAAGGCCTTCTTGACCCCTTCGATTCCACTCTCAAATCTGAGATACTCAGATATGGTGAATTTGCAAGTGTATGTTACACTGCAGAAAACAGTGCTCGAATACTTACCAATAAGTCCCTGTTCGAGGAGTCGCATAATTTGTGGGGATGCGGCTACGAAATTAAGGATTATATTTATGCCAATGTTCGCTCGTCGAGGTTCTACTGTGGGTACAAAATCAAGAAAACTGTTTGGATTGGTTTCATAGCCGTTTGCACTGACAAAACTGAAATAAGGAGACTCGGACGGCGTGATATAGTGGTTGCGTTAAGAGGGACCAGCGAGGCAGGCGAATGGATTCAAAATCTTAAAGACAAATTAGTTCCTTGGGAAGACAAAGTAGTTCCTGGAACAAATTCAAACCCCGGCGTCGGGATATGTAAGGGATTTCTGGGGTATTATAAAGGCAAAGGCGAGAACGAAAGTGACTACAGCCCAAGGGAAATTATTGAGAGTAAGATTGCAGGGTTATTGGAAACGTATGAAGGGCAAAGGTTGAGCATAACAGTTACGGGACACAGCTTGGGAGGTGCCCTCGCAACAATGAGTGCATATCATATGAGACTGATGTGGCCTTCAATACCCGTCACAGTCTTCACCTTCGCTTCCCCGCGGGTGGGTAACCGAGCCTTCGCTGATCATATGAATGAGATTGGAGTTAAAGTGCTGCGTGTGGAAGTGAAGGGCAATTTGGTTACAAAGATGGCTGGTCTTATTTTGAATGAGAATGCACCGAAACCAGTGGCACGCCTTGAGGGACAAAAATTTCTGGGACAGTGGGCATACTGTCATGTGGGTAGAAAGATTCGTCTGGGTAAAAACTTGAGCTGGAGGGCTAAACGTTTTCACTGCCACGATATAGAAACTTATCTCGACTTACTCAAGAACTTCTAGCAACTAGACACTATATAATAAAGCAGTACTTTTCAGGAGGTTGCTTCCTCGAAGAGATCTAATATTCTAGTTTACTCGTATTTTGTAAGGATTTTAAAATATATGTTTTTTATTGCTGAGGCTGTGCGGCCCAGAAAGGTGGGTGTGGGCTCTGATGAGTGCTTGTGCTGATCCGTGATTTCTCTGGGGCAGGAAGTCTTAGACTGTATTGATTTCTCCAGATTTCGTCGCTTGTGGCCTTCGCTTTAGGATTTGTACCTTTCGATCACGAAGTATTGGACACCTTCAAGTTTGTCTTATTAATTCTTGTGTAAATCTTATTTGCAATGTCTTAATCATGTGGAACATCACATCCTAAATTCAATTAAACTTTTATAATCAAATAAAAAAAATTTAAAAAATTAAATTATACCTAAAGTCGATGAAGTTTAGTTGGAATTTTAATATAACAAAACATTTCAAAGCTAAAAAATTATATTTTTGAATGAAATAATGAAGGAGCATTCGGGTCCACACACAACCCTGGTCACCCAAAAAAAAAATTGTTTCGAAATTCAATAAGATTTCGTGAAATTCCATCTAACTAGTAGAAATTTTATTTCATCTTAGATTTGATACACAAGTTGGTTTTCAACTTCTCTAGCCGATGGGTAGAACATAGAGTTTGGTGTAGTCACACATATTGGCATCTTTTGAAATTGTCATTTAATGTATTTTTACGCACTAATCCGATTGGACTTCAAAGTGCCACGGTGTAAGAGGCCTAAATTCTTTTCTTGGACATTATGATTTTTAATCAAATGTTTTAAGGAATGTAAAGAGATTTTAAAAAGATCAAATCGGTTGATGCGGTGGAGGGGCAATGCCTCATCTTCCACTTTCTTCAAACTCTTACTTTTAACACAGATTAACAGTACCAAGGGTGGAGAGGCCGCGAAAGGAAGAGGAAAGCATGCAGACACCTCCTTAACTCACGCCATGGTGCACTCCATGGACATCAGGAAGAAATGGGTGGAATGGAGATGATAGGGGAGAAGTCCCAGTTACCTCCATCTATTGAATTACTGCCACCTCCATGCTCACTTAACCCTCCAAAAAAAAAATCACTTTGATCCATTAAAAAACATTATTTTATTGAATAAATAATTACAAAAACACCAATGGCTGCTTATTAAGTGCTAAAGTGAATGAGACCCATTGACTTTTGAGTGGATTTGAATGATAAAACAATTATAATTGATTGAAATTATAGCAGGCGGATACCAGGACATTAGGTGGCGATGACTGGACGACACCTCTACAAGGTGACTTTTTGACCCCTGCACGCATATCGAACACTCGACTAAATTGCCCACAAGCCAAAACCTTCTTTATAAGCACTTAACTTGTGAGCGAAAAAAAACCCTGTAAAAACATTTCGATTCAAGGTACGATTTGAATTCTATGATTGCACGAAGTTAGCCCTGGCAGATACTAGGTCTTCTCCCCTATAAATAGCAGCACATATGAATTCTGATTTTTGAATTTTGAAACCAAAGTAGAAAGGAATATTATGGTATGTGTGTCAAAGAATGTGCAGATTTTCAAAATGTGCAGATTTTCAAAATGTGCAGATCGCTTGGGAAGAGAAGCAGCGTAGGGGATGAGTTGAGGAGGGAAATAAAAGGTTGCAGACAAACAAGATTGTGACAAAATCAGGCCATGCCATGAGCAAGACGGGTGTGTATTTGGCATGAATAGGAAGATGAAAATGGTGGGAGACATCACGGTGGAAGATGAAAAGCCAAGGAAGGTCAAAATTGTATTGATAACCGGAAGTCTGTGCCATGAAAGGTATTTGGGTCTATATCGAGGAGACTTCTTTGAGAAAGTTTGAGATAGGCATGAAAACAAAACCAAAGGGATATAGATGGTGGTGAAGGCTATGAAGAAGGAAAACAAAGGTATAAAGCATAAGTTGAACATAGCAGACCCACGTTTCAGCATAAAGGTCGCATCATAGGAGGATGAGAGTCTTGAGCTTCAGGAAGAGGTGGCATAGGAAAAGAAAGTAGAACGATGGGATAAACATTGTCATGGCAAGGGAGGAAGAAACACATTACTGCTAAACACTAGATTAACATTTCAACAAATAATGGGTGCGAGGATATGTGGTGGGAGGAAGCACTTGAACAGAAAGAAGAATGGTTGCAGCTTGTGATATGTATTGGGAGACTGTAGATAGAGATGGTAGCAGGGAGATTAAGTAATAGTCAAAGAGTCAGAAGTTGAAGAGGCAAAGAGCAAGGGAGTTTCCAAACCTATGTAATTTATTTCATGACATCATGAATAAAGATGTTTGATTAATTTTGAATTTTGAATGTTGAGCGCAGTTGCAAATTGATTAAAATTGACACTAGTTATTTTCAATTTTGAATTTAATCATCATGGAGCCTATTTGTAATCTGAAATTAGTGGATTTGTGTTGACATTGGTGTTTCTTCTTCTATCAAATAATAAAAGATTTGAAAAAAAATAAATCACATTGAAATGAAAATTAGTTTTTAATAATTAGTTATATTTGTATATACAGTTTTGTTTATATATAAATATAAACATGACACATAATAGTACTATTAAATATATAAGGTGTACATTTAAAAAATAAAATCAATGCATAAAACATTATATCTATAAAATTTATTGCAATTAGTTTAATCAAATTTTATATTGTTAAATGTTTTAGTATAATAAAAGATAGTTTATCTTAAAAAGTCAAATAGTTTCAAAAATTCATAACTTGAGCATACGATGTCCATTTTCGAAAACTTTATATCATCAGAAAGTTGATTCCATTCTCTACATAGATCTAAGGTTATTTTCATCATGGAGGCATATATGAACATTCATCAATGCATAAACTATTTTCTTTTGTGTGCATTAAGTATACATTTTCTCTGCACTTCATTTCAATTCCACATCATTTCTCAATCAATTGTTGCTTCATAGACTCCCGAGCTGTGCTAGTTTGCAAGTCTTCCAATGTTCCTTGGAATCAAGTCTACTATTCTTTTATTGTGATTCAAACCTAAGTGCTTGAGTGACTTTAATATGGTTTCTAGCATACAAAAGTATCTTTCCTTTCTTATCGATTTAAGGATTCCAGTCTTACTCCACAAGTGTGCTTCCAGTACTTATTTGTAGCAGGTTATCTCATTATGGGGGGTTGTATCATCTCTCTTATCACCCTTTGTGTGGATAGAGATTGATTGGATTTGTGATGAATATCATTATTGTATTTATCTCTATTTTGGAGAAGAGTTTTGTCTCATTATATTTTCTCCTTTTCTTCGTTTGTGATAGATTGCATTTGCATTTGTGCATGGATACCTAAAATGGCCTAGTATCCTTGTTCCATCCTTGCATATTTTAATAATAATCTTCTCTCCTAAGTTACACTTAAGGGGGGGTGTTGGTGTGAATAAATGTCTTGTACCTAATTAATTCATTCACTAGGTAATTAGGGGACATATTCACATGTTAAGTTTACTTAATATATAATTTTTTTTTACAAATTTTAGTTGGATTTTGTATAACTTATCTTATATATGCATCATTTCCTAGGTAGTTAGTTAGTTGTCACATGTAGGATTAAGACACATGCCACAATCCTATTGCATTTTATCTTTCACCTTTCCTATATAAGAAAGGCATCCTATGTACTTTACCATATTCTATTTGGAATTCTTGCATCCTTAATGATAACATGATATTTTTTCCATTTCTCTCTTGTGGAAGTTATTGTCTTGCAGGTGATCCTAAGGTGTTTGAGGAGTTCACCATAAACTCCTACATGGCCATACCTAGAAAGCATAAAACATTATAACAACAATTGAAAAATCTGCTAAGCAGCCATGGAAGTGCCAACAAAGGGTGATAGGTCCTTATCATCTAGTTTACCCCATACAATATTAGGGTTTGAAGTGACACTAAGAGGATTCTAGCCATCACATTCTTGTCTTTATCTTTACAATGAGGAGAAATTGCTAGATCCAAATGTAGAAGCCATTTAGAAGTATCAATTGTTTGAAATTTAAATTAAATTAAAGTAAGCTAATAATTTAAAAAATTTAAATAGTTTTGATTGCAGCAATCCAAAAAATTCCCTTTTATTTTAAATAAATTCAAAATTATAAACATATATACATTATATTTTTAAGGGAAGGGGCTATATATAATAATTAAACACATAGTGCTAATAACAACCATAATTAAAACCTTAATGAAAGTTTTATAATAAATATTTTAATTATATATTATAACAGAGTAGTAATTTCAAGGAGGTTATTTCTTCTGACACATAATATTTTATTTTAACATCTTTATAAGTCACACAAAATTAAGGTGCCAAATATTTTTATTGATTGGTGTAAGACCTATACATGTGTGATATTTGTAACATGGCGATCTCTTATTTATAATATTTTAATAAATTAGAACATCACATTCAAAATTTAGCTAAACTTTTAATTTTAAACTCAACTTTAAAAAACTTAAATCATATCTAATTTGGATGAGATTATAGATAAGAAGGATTTAAATATAATATATCATTTAAAATTTTATTTATATTTATGAATGAAAGTTAAAAAAAACAATTGTCATCAATACTCTTGTTATGTAGATTTTTTTTTTAAATGTCAGAAAATAAATCATATTGAGATGAAAATTAAATTATACACCCTTCTTTATATATAGCTATAAACATGAGAAATAAAAATACTACTAAATTATAAGATGTATTTAAAAAAGAAAAGTAATGTATAAAATATTATTTATAGAATTTGTTATAATTAGTTTTTACAAGATATTATTATTAAAAAATTAATAACTAATAAACTAATCAATATTAAAAATTCTAATAGTTTAAAATTAATAACAAGTCATGTCCTTAAACTATGTAAGATGATTTAAATTTTACACCCTTTTTTATATATAGTTATAAAAATGACACACAAAAACACTACTAAAATTATAAGATGTATTTAAAATGAAAAGTAATGTCTAACATATTATTTATAGATTTTGTTATAACTAGTTCTACAAGATATTAATGTTAAAAAATTAATACCTCGAAACATATGCTTAAGTAAAGTCCATTTTTTAAAAAAAATATTTATAAAACGGCCCATAACAATAGCTAATTGTTCTTCTGATGGAATTATCTTGCCCTACCCAGAATTTGAATGACTCTGTTTTGGACAACTCCCACCTTGCCCAGAATTTGAATTGATCTTTTCAAGAAATCTCCCACCTAGTGGTGTAGTCAACTGCCTGCAACTTGATTGTTGACCTTAGCTCTCCCACTTCTATTTTTGTTTCATCGGTGGTTGAGGCTAGGGATTTGGCATTACCTATTGGCTTGTGTCTGACTGTCTTTGTTCTACCTTCAATTGGTGGTGCAGAGAATATTGTTGGTTCTAGGGTACCTATGGCGGATGGGGTAGCCCATTTCCCTAATGCAAATGATGTTGTGGACATGGTTCGGGCTTCCTCAAAATCTATTAGGGGGTTGAGTGTTCATCCTTAGCCTTCTTTTGGTGATGTTGTGAGGTCTAAGAGGCTAAGGGAGGGCTCTGTGCATCCTTTGCAGTGTGCAAACACAGCTCCTGTTGTCTCTCTTGGTAAGGAAGTTGCTCAAAATATCACTTTTTATTCTAAGAATATTCTTATTTGTAGATTTTGTCATTTGTGGTCTTCCCTCCCTAATTTTCACCTTTGGATCAACAACCATTGGTCTCCTCTGGTTGATGGTTTGATGGAGATTTACCCTTTTGCAAGGGGTTATTTTGTTGTGGGTTTCAGTTCTCCTGAAGATAGAAAGGCTATTTTAGACTATGGTTTGTGGGTTTGGGAGTCTCATCCCCTCTCCATTAGACCTTGTGTTCATTCTTTTAATCCTTTGAATGAACCCTTAGATGTTATGCCTATTTGGGTAAGATTGCCTTATCTTCCCTTATAGTTCCAGTTCCCCTCTACCTATGAGGGAATTGACCAGTAATGCTATTGGTAGATTCTTCAGAGTGGATAAAGCTTCCCAAAATTTTACTCATACCTCCTTTGTTAGGATCTTGGTGGAGGTTGATCTTTTGAAGGCTATACCTAGTGAGGTAGTTTTGTAGGTTAATGATTGGTCATGGTCTCAGATGGTGGATTATGAGGGTCTTCCATTTCACTACAGATGTTATTTTGTTGTTGGTCACTTGGCTTGTTATTGTCCTCGTAGCTCCTGCCTTGTTTCCTCTTCTACTTGGTGGAAGAACTCACTTCATGAGCACTTAACATTGTGCTTGACTACTAATTCTGCTTCTTTTGATGAAGATTCAAAGCCTCCTTCTCCTTCTATGAGGAAAAATAATATTGATGTGATGATTGATGCTCCTCCTATGGATACTCTCGTTGCCCTTGCAAAGTCTCCTTTTCAAGTTCTTTTTGCTCCACATATTTCAGCTGTGGTGGATGTTGCTCCTCCTGTGGATACTGTGGTGCGATCTCTTGTCATGGTTGTTCCTAATTTTGTTTGCAGTACTTCTCCTGAGACCCCTATTTTGGAAAATGATATCACTAATCCTAATATTTGAGGCTTGGTTTTGGATGCTTCACCAGAAGTATTAGTTATTTCTCTTGTTTGCTACTCTAGAGGGGAGTCTTCCCCTTCTAATCAAAATTTCTCAATCTCAGTTTCTAATTCTCCTTGGAGAATAGTTCATAGAAAGAAGAAATAATTTTCTAAGAAGGTTATGGTTTCATTTAACTCACCCTCTGAGGCTTTGCTTGCTTCAACTCTGTTTCTTGAATAGTTTCTCATTGTTTGTTGTTTCTTACTAGTCTTTGCTAGTGGCTATTTTTTTCTTGTTGTTTCTCTCTAATTGGTTGTGTTCAGCCAATCTATTTTACTGAGTTGTTTGGCTCTGATTTTCATTTTCTAAGGGTCAGGGCCCTACCCTTCTTATCTAATAAAAAACAATAGCCAATTGTAACCTCTTATGCTTCAGCCATTGTCATGTGCTCTCCTTATATTTCCAGTATTGTTTCATTTTTATTATGATTTTCATACTGCAAGTAATGTTTGAATTGTGGTGGTGATTGAATTTACATTTTCAGAAACATTTTTAAGGTATGCTGTAAAAGCTACAAGGCTAGATACACTTTTTTGATTAATTGATGGGGGGAAACTTCTTAGTTTACAGATAAAAAAAGCAGAGCCATATTGTATTGTAAAAGAAAGAAAATGTTGCACCACTTTTTTTTTCCTTACTTTTTGTAGTTTATTTTTCATATCTGAGAATGGAATAAATTTTATTAAGAACAGCTAACTAATATCTAAAGTTTGATCAAATAAAAATGCTTTTATTTTCATGAAAAAAATTCATTAATTCAATTTATAAAAATTATCTCCTTCTGACCCATTGGAAGAATAACATTTGAGTTGTCAAATGAAAACATAAAATATATATTTCAGCCATTGTTTTCTTTATGCTCGTCAATCCATTAATTTACGTTGAAATAAGGGGAAAGTGGCACCACTACATTTTTTTTGAAAAGGGGTGTCATAATTCTACCTAAAAAGTAGACCCGTAATTGTATTTTAAGAAAAATAAGATGTCATGCCACTATTTTCTTCCTTACTCAAGTAGTTCCCTCCACATCTAAACATCAATTGAATTTTATAAATAAAAGCATAATTCAAATCTCAAGTAGGACCAAATAAAAATATGTTTCCTTCTCATATACATTTTCATTAATTCAAATTCATAAGAAAGGAAATATTATAATTAAACATTCAAATGTTATATATATATTTTTTTATTTAATTAAAAAATGAGCTACAATGTTATTACTAAAAATTAGAAATTTTATTTCAATTGAGAAAAAAATTCCAAATATGAAATTGAGAATTGGGAATTTAAACAAGCAAGAGCATTATTCTATAGTCTAGTGACACCAATAATTCTCTATGGTTGTGCATCATGGGAATGTATAATATCTCAAGAAACTTGGGACATATTTGAGAAAAAATAAGTTTATCATTACTAACTTTAAAATTGAACACATCCTACCTATAGATGTATGAACACATTCTATAAAAAAAAATTCATTCTCTTCCTAATCTCAATTAGGAAAGCCATAAATCCTAATCTCTAATATCAATAACATAAATCCATCATTCAGTTTATCATCTCTTATTTGAGTTAAGGGAAGCCACCAGTTTATAGATATAACTTTATTGAAGTTATCTGAGAAATGGAGGGAAGGGAAGAGCAGCAGCAGAAGCCCATTGTTGGTGATCTTTGGGGAGATATACATGGTGAAAACTCTTGGGAAGGCCTACTTGACCCCTTCGATTCCACTCTCAAATCTGAGATACTTGTTGATGGTGTTTTCTGCACAGCAACAACTCAGAAAGAATGCAATATTCTCTCTCTCTTGAAAGGTTATTTTCAATAATAAATCACTGAAAGTCACCCCAAGGTCTCTCGGGTGTTAGGTCATGAAAATGCATAAACAACTCAGATAATTATGTGAAAATGCTGGTAATCACAAAGGGACCTTACTACAAGCAGACTGTATCTTCTAATTTATCAGATCTTGCAATATAATGATCTCTAATCCTAAATCTAACCAGATAATAAAGAAATAGCAAAAGATAAGGGTGCAAGGATTTGATAAAATCTAAACTATTCCTAGAATGAAAAATGCAAATGATAGATATCTAGAATGGACCAATCTCAAATAACCAATTCCTGCTTAACCCACAACACAATATCACAGGAACAGTGCAATCTTCTAAGGTATATAGATTTTCAAATCACAGACATTCATCCACAATCGAACTTAAGCACATTAAATATATGGTCCAGGTTGACTTCACCAGCCTACTATAATCAGACAGTTACTGGGAGTATAGACCAGAGATTGCTACAAACATTCCAAATATGAAATCATAAACATCACTCACCAAACTAAAATTAACTTAATTCTGAACACTATCCCTAAATCTTCAAGCAATTTGAGAGATAGAACAACAAGAACCATGCAAGATGAAACAACACAAGAGATTTCACCAGGAAAACCACAATGCCTTCAATTGTATTAAATCATCAAAGTACTGCAACAATTCCATTGTTCTGATACAGTATTTGCTTCAAGAAATTGAATACTATTCCTACTACAAAATACTCTAGCTCTTTTGCTCATACTTATCTCTTTAATTTATAATGTCTAACCCCTTTACAACAAGGCGAGAATTCCTTTATATAGCAAATCCCCAGGTATGTTGGCCCAGCCAAACATTTTACAAAATAAGGATATCTGCCTAAAAACAAGTCAGCCTAGAAAAACCAAAATAAGGCACACATTAAATGCCATCTATCATCAAGGTCGGCCTTGACACAGTCCCTAATGTAGCCTAGTCCAATGCATGCCCTATGATAATAGGGAAGCACAAATCTCAAAATAGGCATTAACTGCCACTTCCCTTATCCTTTCTCTGAGCCGATGAACCTTGGACCCTCAAGAATGTTCCATCCAACTCGGTGACAGGTGGCAGAGGCAAGATCCTAAGTCTGCACTCTATGGAGCCAATCTCCTCCTTTAACTGTTCAACAGTCTTATCCCAATCCTCTTTGTTGGCCTAGTACTTATCTATTATTGCCAAGTAGGTGGCTGCATCATCAAATTGGTGGCTAGTCATAGCACTCTTAGCATCCGAAGCATAAACTTCATGCCACCACTCTCTTAGTTGTTCTAGGCTCAAATATTTGGGAGAAATTTTCCTCCTTCCGGTCATGACCTCGAAGAATGCAATGCAACCCTCATAGACACCGGTTAAATCATTATCAATTGATTTCTTTCGCTTCTGAATATTTTTCATGGCCTTATGCCAAATTTGCAGGGCCTCAAACCATTCCCAGGGTTCATTAACCCTAGAAGAAGGAAGAATCCCATCCACAACCAGTTGTTCCTTACCATGCTCCATGATAATCTTGGATTTCTGCAGCAAGAGATCAATGTCTTCCTTATCCCAGGACAACACACTCTCCAACAGTTCCTTGGCTCGGACTGCATCCTTCCCAACTGATAGGATGTCCTTGATTGCATTATCTCCTCTCATTCGCACATCCTTCAGCCAATCTATTCTAGCTTGAGCAGTAGCCTTCATCTTCTCAATCTCAGAAATAGTTTCTTTAGGCAGGAAGCCAAGAGTAGCTGAGGAAGAAGGGTGAAGAGATTGTAGAGGTTTCATTACCTCTTGCAAGCATTTTTTAAGTCTTTCATTTTCTTTCCTCAGCTCATGCTTGGTCCTGGTCTCCTTCCTCAATCTGCCAATGATCACTGCACTGGACCCTTCATACTCCTCTATGTCTTTCTCCATGGATGTTGGTCCAAGGTTGATCGTTTGCACACTATAATCCTGACCAGTGACTTCTTCCCTAGTCTTGTCTGCATTAGAGGTGGCAATGTGGATGACTTGATTATGGGCTTCATCTCTCTCCATCTTTGAGACTACCCTAGCTGCCTTCTTTTTCTTCCCTTTGCCGATATTTGACAGCATTTCATCCCAATCCAAGGGAGTATCCTCAATAACAACCTGCTTGTTCCTTGCAATCTCTTTTTCAAGCCACTCTGGGGCTGCAAGCTCTACCCGGATTTCTTCTTTTTTTTCTTCCTCCTGTTGTTTTTCTGGCGTTTTATCCTTTTCTTTCTCAAGAGATTGCTCATCTTTGTCACCCAACTCGGGTTCATCTTCTTGTTGCATGGGTGATGGGGTTTTAACAGGGATGTCTTCCTCTTGCTTAGGCGATCCATTTCCCCTGCCATTTTCTGGAGAATCCTCATACATCACAAGAGGAGAGGGATGCTTTCCTACTTCTTCGACCTCAAGCTCAGATTCTTCACCAAAGAGTGTCCCTTCCTTGAATGGCTCTGCCTCTCCACTGGTTTCATGCTCGTCAAGGGTCTCTTGCTCATGCACACTTGGCGGAGGAGAAGCAACCTTGGGTGGCTCCGTGACTGGTGACTTTGGCAGAAGATCCATCTTTTGCATAGTGTCTTTTGGAGAGGGAGTCCTAGATATCCTCATATAAACTTTGGTTTTCTCTCCTCCTGAACTTTCTACATCTACAATCAGAGGCTCATCCTTTGAGGCAACTTGACCTTTCTTCTTTGAAGTCTTGGTTGCTCTTGTTTTCTTTGGTGGTGGAGGAACATCTTCCTCTTCTGCTTTTTCCAACTCTTCCTCATCAGAGGACGTACCAATCTTCAAATTTTGCCATCTCCTCTTTCCTTTTGGCTTCCTTTTCGTTTCGGGCTCACTTTCCTTAGGGCCTCTAATCTTTATCTTGAAAGGAGAACTCCTCATAGTTTTCCCTTTAGGGTCATCTTCCCCGGATTCCTTTGAAGTCGACATAGGATTGAGGTCTCCCATTAAATTGATGGTGCAAGTTACCTTCTCACTCTCCAGCTCCCAAATTTTGTGTTTCAACCAAGAAGAGGTGAATTTCATGACTGGGGCCATTAGGTCTTCCAATTCTATAACCTCATCCTCATTCCAATTGATATCCCCGACTGACCTGTCCTTCACAACTTCATAGGCATGATCCTGCACTAGGTTTCCATCATCCTCCAGTTGATCTGGGATCAACTTGACATTATATTGCCTAATGGCCTCCACAAGGAGCCTAGAATACCTCTTCTTTCTTGCTTCAAGGTCATCTTTAATGCTGGCCCAATAGTCTTCTAAGTCATCTTTATGCTGGTATTCCCTAGTGGCTTTCTTCTATGCCTCTCCTGTGATATCAAAGTTCATCCTTTTGGAGTGGAAGGATAAACCATATGCCACCAATTCATCCCCTGCGGTGTGTGCTGATTGGATGGAAGGGCACATTTCTGCTACACCAATCCCGAGAGGGAAATCTCCACCGAAGCCTGTCTTATGCTTTTCCTTCTTCACAACGGCATCAAACTCACAAATCTTCCTCACAACCTCTAACAAAACAATGTGATCAGTAGGATACCGAGGTAACCTATATGGAGCAGCCATACATCCATCAATTCTGAGGTAGGTGAAGGTGGGGAATTGAATGAACCAGGCCCCATAATTCTTTATCAGCCCTTTGGCTCCATCTGATAGCCTCATATGCTCGACATTCTAGAGCATCCTGATGATATGCATTGCGAATGCATCATTGGCTCTCCAGTAGTCTTTGTGTCCCAGGTGCAGTTCCGGGTAGATCTCATAGATTATGTCCTGTCCAAATGTCCCTCGAGGATTCAAACCCCTGTATGGGTAGAATCTAGCCAGTACAAACATCACATATGAGGACATGGTGAAATTCTTGGTTTCCAAGACGTTCCTCAGCTGCTTATCAATTTCAGAGCTAATAAGCCCTACCCAGTGATAGTTGGTTCCTTATTCAATCTTGGTGATCACGTGGACCATCCAGCTCTCTAGCACTTTGGCAGTCTTCAAACCAACTACCCTGCTCAGAAATGTTATTGCATCATAGATATCTGACTTGAATTTGATCCTATGCAGTTGCTTAGGCAGTTTAGAGTGATGTGACTTTGGCTTCTCCAACCAAGAGTTAATCATCTGTTGAGCCTTGATTGGCTCATTCTCATAGTATGTCCTTGCCATGTCCATGTTCAGAGCACACACTGAAGGCAAGTCCGACATGTCATAAGCCTGGGCAATAGAGATAGGGCTGAAGTTGGCCAAGACCCTTCCCTCAGTGCTGACCACCCTTTATGTATCAAAATCGTACTGCCGGGCACATTCAAGTATCAGTTCATAACACTGGATTGCTGGAGGGAAACCTGCTACATGAACTAACCCGGATTTCATCATTCCCTGCCTTAAGATTGACAGGTCCTTTTGAGCCGTCCTCTACTTAAATTTTTCATATCTCCAGGCCCCAACATTGGTGTCAGACACCTCGGACCATACAGAGGATATCCTGCTCTCAGGAAGCTGACTCTTGATATCCAATCTTAGTCTTTCTGCCCCAGAAAGGGATGACCCCTCCATGCCACCCGTGGACTTTCCGGCTGCAGCCTTCCTTGATTCGGCTTGCACTCACGAAGGACATCATTAGTATTCAATTATTATGCATATTTGTAGAAACACTAGTTTCCTCTATTTCTCAAATCTGATGATTTTCTGAAAGTTTTCTGAAGTTTTGATTTTTTTGTGGTTTTTGGGTTTTATAATGAAGATGGCGATTTTGCTTGAAAATGATAATAAATTTAAATTAAATAAATGAACTCCGAAAACTACAGATTCTATAGCAAATACTTATGCCAGTCCATTCATTATTCTTCTGGAAGGATTACAATAAATACCCAGTTACATGCAAAGTAAAAAGCAATGAATTTCATGAAAACCTGGTTTGCTACAGTAATAAATGATCTTCAGAAAGATGGTACGGCTGAGCTGAAACATCCACTTCCTCCTCTATCAGTTGCTACTTAGTGTTGCTCTGGATATATGCGCCCCAATAGAAGATGCCAGATGATGAAGATAGAAGGCGATTTACTCTGAAAGCAAGAGTACGGCTCTACTGATATGGTATGGCCAGGTACAGAAACAACAAGTACAAAGGTACGGCTGTTATGAAAAGCTCATTCTCCCTCTATGTAATGGTTACAAACTACCCCAGACACTATAGCGCCTCAAATGCTGAAGATAGAAGACAAAGGTGAAAGGCATTTTGCTTCCTCTTGAGAATACGCCCTTCCCAATGATGGTACGGCCTGGTACAAATAGTATGGCCCTTGGAAACAGCAACAACTAACAATAAATAGTATGGCTATGCTCAGAGTCTCCAGATCTGATAGGAATGGGCGCTACTACTGAAGAAATTCTCTCAACTGGATCCAACTCTGAAACCTTTGAATATATCAAACTCTGTGAAGCTCTGTAACTTCTTCTGGATGAAGAAATTCCTCAGCTGGCAATAGATCAGGTGTTATTTCACACCCTCTGAACTGCTTCCAATGGAGATGGCTCGTTCCCCAAGGAATTCGAGACTGAAACCCTAAAGCTTCTTGCTCAGACCAAAGTTGATCAATTTTTCAATTCACAAATGACATAATGGCTTCATTTCCAAGGCAAAGCCTATATTCTCCTCAAAAGTGCGAATTCCTTAATAATAGGGAATTTTAAATAATTTGACTTTTATTCTTTTAATAATTCAATAGTCTCGGGCATAATTTTTAATCATAAATTAAATCGTCAAATGGCCCCTTTTAATGTTGGGCAACCCCTTAGCCAAAATCACTTAAGTTATAATATAATATTATAACTTTATATTATAAACTCCAATAATTAATATTTAATTAATTTAATTAAATATTAATATCTCTCACATTATTTATCCGATGCCCAATCCGTCTGAAGCTGTCGACTGAAGAAGTGATTCTGAACGCTGCCAAATCCCTACTGCTAAAAATAGCAGGGGTCCCACGCTGACTGCCAAGAACTGCTAAAAATAGCAACTTCTGCAAAAAGCGTCTAAATGAGCCCGAACGAAAGCCAACTGATCAAGAACTGCCAATCTGAAGCTAAGCCAACTCCAACTAGACCCTATATACCATCCATCAGCCTACAGGGGTTGCATAATAGGCTAACTCTTACGAACTCTGATGCTCGCCAAAAATGGGGACATTACAGTCTGCCCTCCCTGAAATTGCTTGTCCCCAAGCAATCTCCACTGCAAAGAAACTCCAATCCTCGGAAGGCCCAAAAGAAAAACTGTGAAACGTCCCACACATCATGAACTGTCTCCTGCAGCATCAACAAAAACTCAACTGCACAAGCTATCCCTGGATCCCAAACCCAGAGTGAAAATCTATCATGACTATCATCCTCAGGCTGCCACTGCGCTCTACTATCTCCATCTTCACCATGCTGAGAATAGTGAAGTAACCCAATGGGACCCATCAAATACTCGGTGCCAAAACTGTCGCCACCAGTATCCCAATACAATCTAAATTCACATCCACCTGTCATGCAAAGATAAAAACTTCTAGAAGCATCTGCTACACCAAATCTCTCCCTGTCCTCTGCTAAACCCTCATGGATGTGATAACTGACCAAGCCATCATGCCAACTAACACCATAGTCGCCCCGTAACCATGTACCCATATGAAAAATCTGTGACATAGAAGTATCAAGCCCTGTCAAATACATATTGGCATGATGGATAGCTGACTGCTGTCCCTGCAAGTAATACCCCACAAACAACTGAGTCGAGTACTTGCAGCTGCTAATCCCATCTTGTGAAGATGGTAACTCTGCACACAGTAATGAATTACTCCCCTCGACTGCACCAAGAGAATCACCCTGTGCACAAGAATGGTGCATCGAATACGAATCATGTACAGGTGGATCAAAGAAAAAACTATAAGCACTCCTCACCATGTACACCTCATTAAACTCCTCTGTGAGTCTTGTTTGGAATCGCGATGCATTGGAACAATCCCAAACACTACGATCATCACCCAACCCAGAACTAATATCAAGAGTATGATCAGCGTCCAACTCGAAGAGTGGGTTGTCATAGATCAAACCACCATCAAATTCAAATAATGGATTATTCACAAACTGCACAATCACTCCATACTAATCTGAATCATCCATCTCTAAATCACTGGAATAATAAATTGAATTGTACTCCTGACTTGGCTCAACCAGCTGCTGATCATAGTCAACTGCATCAGATGAAATGATTGATTTGCTTCCAGGAGAGGAAAACAAATCAACATAAGAACCAATCTCCCAACTAGATGAGACTCTGAATATCTTCTGTGAAGATGGACAAGTGTCGAGGGTTGTCACACAACTCTCTAGTGAATCAACAACCATATCCAGGAACTATCAATGATCTGCCCTGCATCACCTATCATGGGACTAATCTCAAGAGAACCTGGTGCAACGCGTAGCCCACTGCAACTCTCATCTAGTGCACTCATCCCATCTGTATCCACTGCTCCTGTAACCGTGATGGATGTAACCACATCCTCAACATATCCCTCACTGCCATGAACCATGGGTGTATACTCCTCACCAACCGCTGCCATGGAAATCTGAACTATATCCAAAGATGGTGAAGATTGTGCCAAACTCAACACCACGGTAAGCTTCTCAATCTGTAACTGTGACTCTCGAAGAGCCAACTGGGTGCTATGCAATGTATCCCTAGTCACCTCAAGCTCATGAGTGAGCTCATCGATCTGCTCCTCCTTTCCCTTCAATGCATCATAACAAATGCAATCCCACTCGAGAAGAAAATCCCTGTCCGCAAGTAGTTTTAGGTAGTTTTGTTTCATCATTCCAATTGCTTCTCGAAGTGCATGTATCACTGCAAGGGAAAAACCACTATCACTGTGCTCACCCGTCATAGGAGTACTCAATCCATAGGTAACCAACATCTGACGTGCAACATCAAAATACTCAAGGGTTGTGGCAATCATATTGTCATTCACTTGTAGTTGCCCAACCAAATGATGAGGATTTTGTAGCTTACGACCCCCATACAAGATTTCCGGTTCACCATATGCACTATGATATGACGCTGATCCGTCATCACTCACCTCACGATAAGCAGCATCATGTGTGCTTTCACCCATGCACACCTCAACATCTAAGGTACCGCTGCTCTGTACCTCAACGGATGGCTCAACTGGTACGGTAGAAGTTGCTGGTATGACAGTATCTTCACACGCTTCTACTCCAAAAGTAACTACATGCCCATCCAACGCATGATCCTGGGATTCCATATCAACATGTGAATCCTCTAGCTGGTTTTCAAAGGTCTGATCCGGAAAATCAGACTCACCATGATATAAATTCTCAACACCAATTGCATCTGTAGTACCCAACTCTTGAGTCTCTTCACGTGACACATCAATAGGGTTACTTTGCATCTGTGAAACAGCTGCTGGCTCATGCTCACGCGAAGTTTCATCATCGCTGTCATAAAAATCAGAAGTAGCCTCCTTAGTAGATACTTCTTGAGTCACCTCGGGCAAGGACGATATAGGTAAATCATTACCCAAAGCTGTGCTAGTGTTTTCTTGAATTAAATCAGCACTTCTATCAAACTCATCACATAAATTTCTGCATTCTTCATAGGAATTTGAAGATACCAAATCATTCTGACGAAGAGTTGTATCATCCTTATGTGTAGATTCTCTATCCCTTCCAGGTGTAAACAACTCACGAGCTATAGTGAGATATTCCTTTCTTGAAAACTCTGTTTTATGACAAAGACTCGGGTGCAAATCCATGTAACTCAAGAAAGGAAGTTCCTTTTTAATTTTCTGAGGTAGAATGCTATACTCCTGGAACATGCTACTCACTTCTCTTTCCGTGATTCGTGGTGTTCTGTCGATAGTAGTCCTTCCGCTGACCTCAGGTGGTGCTAACTGCCACTCGTCGTTCGCTGTCCTAAAAATACCAGCGAACAAACCCTCATGCTTCTCACCTGCTATAGCCTCATCGGGCTCCTGTCTCGTGAAAGTGGGCCTAGTAGGCCTATCTGCTGTCCGTGACACTGTCCTAGGAGCTCTCCGTGAACCTGCATCACTCCTGTCATCGTCACGATGTGGTGACGGTCTCCTCGGAGTACCCAATCTCTAAAGTGCAACTGCCAACTGCTGTAATACACCATTTGATTGTTGTTGACCTGCACGTAGATCTCTGAGTGCATGCAAAACCTCTGCATCGTCCCGATCTTTGTGGTTATGTGGAATCTCTGTTCTCAGATTAACTGTTCTATCAGACCTGTCATTCCTGTCAGCCATGTTACCTGACTACCTGCTCAAACTTCGTTGCCTTTCAATCAAGGCTCGTCTGCGAGAATAGTACCTGTATGAACCAACTCCTCTGGCTGCATATGATGGCTAAACCCTCAGGATGGCAGGATTTAGCTCTGATACCACTGTAGAAAGCCTAGTTTCCTCTATTTCTCAAATCTGATGATTTTCTGAAAGTTTTCTGAAGTTTTGATTTTTTTTGTGGTTTTTGGGTTTTATAATGAAGATGGCGATTTTGCTTGAAAATGATAATAAATTTAAATAAAATAAATGAACTTCGAAAACTACAGATTCTATAGCAAATACTTATGCCAGTCCATTCATTATTCTTCTGGAAGGATTACAATAAATACCCAGTTACATGCAAAGTAAAAAGCAATGAATTTCATGAAAACCTGGTTTGCTGCAGCAATAAATGATCTTTAGAAAGATGGTACGGCTGAGCTGAAACATCCACTTCCTCCTCTATCAGTTGCTACTCAGTGTTGCTCTGGATATATGCGCCCCAATAGAAGATGCCAGATGATGAAGACAGAAGGCGATTTACTCTGAAAGCAAGAGTATGGCTCTGCTGATATGGTACGGCCAGGTACAGAAACAACAAGTACAAAGGTACGGCTGTTATGAAAAGCTCATTCTCCCTCTATGTAATGGTTACAAACTACCCCAGACACTATAGCGCCTCAAATGCTGAAGATAGAAGACAAAGGTGAAAGGCGTTTTGCTTCCTCTTGAGAATACGCCCTTCCCAATGATGGTACGGCCTGGTACAAATAGTACGGCTATGCTCAGAGTCTCCAGATCTGATAGGAATGGGCGCTACTACTGAAGAAATTCTCTCAAACTGGATCCAACTCTGAAACCTCTGAATATATCAAACTCTATGAAGCTCTGTAACTTCTTCTGGATGAAGAAATTCCTCTGCTGGCAATAGATCAGGTGTTATTTCACACCCTCTGAACTGCTTCCAATGGAGATGGCTCGTTCCCCAAGGAATTCGAGACTGAAACCCTAAAGCTTCTTGCTCAGACCAAAGTTGATCAATTTTTCAATTCACAAATGACATAATGGCTCAATTTCCAAGGCAAATCCTATAGTCTCCTTAAAAGTGCGAATTCCTTAATAATAGGGAATTTTAAATAATTCGACTTTTATTCTTTTAATAATTCAATAGTCTCGGGCATAATTTTTAATCATAAATTAAATCGTCAAATGGCCCCTTTTAATGTTGGGCGACCCCTCAGCCAAAATCACTTAAGTTATAATATAATATTATAACTTTATATCATAAACTCCAAATAATTAATATTCAATTAATTTAATTAAATATTAATATCTCACATTATTTATCCTGGATGCCCAACTGTCTGGAGCCGCCGACCGAAGAAGTGATTCTCAACGCTAAACTCCTACCGCTAAAAATAGTAGGGTCCCACGCCGATCACAAGAATCAAGTAAAATAGCAACTTCGCAGTGTCATCCTAATGAGCCCCGAATCTAAAGCCAACCGACAAGAACTAACTGCCGAAATAACCCAACTAGACCCTCTATACCATCCATCAGCCTACGAGGGTCGCATAATAGGCTAACTCTTACGAACTCTGATGCTCAAATAAACTGATTTCTAATAAATGGCTTTCGACAAGAGGGTGAATGACTTTGGTTAAGGCAGTCCTTCAAGCCTTGCCTGTATATGTTTCTTCAATCTTGAATATTCTAGGTAGAATTTTGAAACAACTGGATTCCCTTTGTTAGAAATTCATGTGGAGTGGTTTGCAAGAAAAACGAAAGTGATCCCTTGTTAAATGGGATATCCTTTCTCAATCTAAGCAGGAAGGTGGCTTAAGTTTTAAACCCTCCACCAGGCACAATAAGGCGTCAGCAGCTAAACTTTACTGGAGAATGCTTATGGCTCCATCTGACTTGTGGGAAGATAATATTCGAGCTAAATATGTAGAGAATAACACCCCTGAGAGTATCATTCGGTTGTCTCTTCCCTCTAAGGGATCACCCATTCTCTCTATTCTAAAAATTGGGGAGCCTCTTGCAAAAAAAGCATCTGTTTTGGGTTATTTATAATGGTCAAAGTGCTAACTTTTTGGACAGATTCTTGGGATGGGCATCCACCTATCATCACTCAATTCCCAGAGTTAAAGATTACCATGGATGCTTTGCATGAAATAGGATGGATCAAAGTTGCTCACTACTATTGGCCCAATACTCATCCTTGGGAGATAGGGCAGTGTTGGATTCCCTCTTGGGAATGGCCAATCCATGTGGG
Source organism: Sequoia sempervirens (assembly GCA_007258455.2). Lineage (NCBI taxonomy): Eukaryota > Viridiplantae > Streptophyta > Pinopsida > Cupressales > Cupressaceae > Sequoia > Sequoia sempervirens. The sequence continues at coordinate 2,149 of VDFB02077206.1, read as the reverse complement.
GGAAGTGCAACAATCTCAAAAAGAAATTCTCTTGGTTTGTCCTCTACCAACTTCCTCAATGTGACTCCCTGGCGTGGGGTTAATCCTATAGGTGAATATACAGTCTCTTCAGGCTATGCTGCTCTAAGTAGGAATACTTGCCATTCGCTCAAGGATATTTTCAAACTTATATGGCAGCTTGCTATTTGGCCCAAGGTGAGCTTCTTTTATGGTTGGTGTTAAAGGGAAGAGTCTTTAACATGGGATAGGCTCATGAAACATGGCTTTTATGGTCTGTTTTTCTATGTTTTGTGTTTGGACAACCAGTAAACCATCCCACATCTATTTTTTCAATGCCCATGGGTGGTCTCCTTATGGTAGTTTTAATCCAAAGTGTTTAATCTTCCATGGGTCAACATTCAATCTTTTGAGTAGCTGATTAGAGCACGGTAAAGCCATCTGCCCAAGGGTTAGAACCTCCTCCCGACTCTGGCATCCCCCTCATGCTTTGGAACATTTGGGAGGAGAGAAACAATAGAATTTTCCAGCAGGAAATATGGATATCTATTATGTTTGGGCGAAGGTCAAAATGATTATCGTTGAATCTATTAAGCATAAGATTTGTCTTCCTCAAATTCTCATTCTGGAATGGGAGCATTTATGTAAACAACTCTATTCAACAATGCATGCCTTCCAACCTAAAAGGAAAAATCAATTGAATAGACCCTGGACAAGTCCTCCTGTTGGGTATGGCAAATTGAACACGAATGGTGCCTCAAGGGGTAATCTAGGTCACACTAGTATGAGAGACATTGGTAAATATTTAAATATTAATAAATTTGTAGCCTTCTTTGTTGCTGAAAAATTGGGCCATATAACCAATAATTTAGCGGAGATCAAAGCTATTTATAAAGGAATGCAAGAGGCTTTCAAAATTAGGTGGCAATAAATCCAAATTGAACTGACTCAAAGGTAATCATCAACCTATTGTTTGATCCTAAGGGATTCCATAGCAAAAATTGGCGTATAGCAAGAGAGTTGGGAAAAATTCAAAACTTGTAGGACAAATCCCTGGAGGTTCAATTCAGCCATGTTCCCAGAGGGTGCAATCAAGTAGCAGATGGGCTAGCCAATTGGGCTCTTGACAATTACAACTTTCTTTGTTATGGTTTACCCCTCAGTGGTGGTCAACGAAGCTTCAAGAGGATCTTAGAAAGATTCGAGATTCTTATTTATCCCAAAGAATTCTACTATGTACCCTTTCCTCTATCTTGCCTAAGCTTGGACCAATAGCTTTCAAGCCTGGCATAGTTGAATATTGTACATTTTGATTTCTATCTAATATAATGAGGTTCTTTTAAAAGAAATAAGAAAATAAAAAAATAAAAAAAGCTGATTAAATTGAAATAGTAACTTATTTTCCTAGGGGTATTAGAACCCTCTCTCGTTTTGAAGATTATTAGTCTTCACACTTGGCTAACAATACATGCTACTCAAGTTATACCATGGAGTTAGTTGATGCATTTTGTTATTTTTTCGTACACTGAACAAGTCTTAAAGATTATATCAATTTTTTTTGAGCTAGGGGTGAAAGAAGAGAAAGTAACAAAATATTTTTATGCCCGTTAATAAAAAAATAGGTCAATGGGATTTGGAAGTGTAGAAATTTACTTTGATACCATGTAAAAATGTAGATAAATGTTGCCTTAGGAATGAAGTGACATTAGCTTGAATTGCCAGCAAAAGGAAAGAACAAGAAACACAATTTGGAGATAAGCTTGCCGATAGGCACCATAAACTCGAAGTTGAAAAGATACAGTTACTACAAAAGAGAGGTAGGGTAAAAGACTTAGTTCTGAAAATAAATAAGCATTAAATGATAAAACGATGTAAACATAAATAGAGGGGTTAAACCCAAAGTGGTGAAAATATATTGCAATTAAACAAGCTTTTGGATTGGATCATAAGTCATGGAAACAAAAGGTGATAACGTGGCAATCTCAACCTTTATATGATAATAACCCTATAATTTTTATCATTGTTCACAAACTTGGTAAAATTTCCGAACATTAAGAAACAAATTTGTATAATAATCTTAAAAAACAAGCATAAAACTTAATTTGGAGAACTCATAATTGGTTTTTGCTTCATTTATAGATCAAAATATGAG
>VDFB02077205.1:0-18693 GCA_007258455.2 Sequoia sempervirens | reverse complement strand
AAATAGCAAGTCAACGCAAGGCGCCAGTGTGAACAGGCAAGTCAACCCATGAGGATCACGTCAGTCAGATTTCAAGTTGAACGGAGTTGTAGAAGTCCTGAAACCAAGCACTTACTATAAATAGTAAATCACCTCTAGAAACAGGCTATAAATAGTAGGACGACACAAAACGGCAATGTGAACAGATCAATTAGGTCATGAAGGTCCTGTGGTGAAAATTTCAGATCAATCCAAGCTCCAAAAGAGTGAAAACTAGAGACTTACTAAATATAGCAAACCAGGGCAAGCAAGCTAAAAAATGTCTAAGTGTTAGAAAGTTCCTACAGAACCCCCTGAAATGCGCCCTCAACTGGATGAAGGTGATGGAAAATTTTCAAGTCTTGAGATATTCCTGCAGAACCCCCTAGATGCGCCCTTGATGGACATGGAGGACATGAAAAAATTTCTAAGTGTTGAATTCCTGCAGAGGGTCCCAAATGTGCCCAAGTTGGCTGGTGGCTAAGGAAAAAGGTTTCTAAGTGTTATGAATTCCTTCACCACCCCTGACATGTGCCCAAGAAGAAGGTAGGTGGAGTAAAAGTTTTTAAGTTGTTGAAAATTCCTGTACACCTAGTGAAATGCGCCCATCCCTAAGAGGCATCAAGGAAAAGTTGTTAAGTGTTATAAAGTTCCTGCAGGACCCCCTAAATGCGCCCTCATCAAGTCAAGGTGGAGAAAGTTTCTAAGTGTTGTTAAATTCCACCTCCACACCCCAAATGCGCCCAAGGAGAGGGATAGGGTGAGAAAATGGCTAAGGCAAACTGTAAATTCCTCCTTGACCCCTTGAATGCGCCCAAATTGCTAGGCTATGGAGGATGTTGAAAAAGTTTCTAAGTGTTATAAATTCCTCCTTGATCTTCCAAATGCACCCATCTCCAAAAGGCATGAAAAACTCTAAGTGTCAAAAAAATTCCTCCTCTATACTTGAAATGCGCCCAAAGTGGAGAGAGATAATGGTAAGGAAAAATGGCTAAGGTGTTCAAAATTCCTCCTCACACCATCAAATGCGCCCATGACTGGAGATGGATGGGAAAAAATTTATCCAAGGAAAAATTGAAATTCCTTTTAGACCTCTCATATGCGCCCTTGCTCATAAGTGATGATGAAATTTGTTCTAAGTATTGAAATCTCTCCTCCCCTAGAGAAATACGCCTAACCTTGGGAGGGGTGATAAAATTTACTAAGGCATCGATAAATTGGCAAGGAGTTAGAATGCACCAGCTTCATGAAGTTGAAGAAAATTGTCCAAGGCAAAGAAAAAAAAAATACGCTAGAGGGATGAGAGTGAAGATGAACTTTGATGATGAAATATTTTCCAAGGTACAAAATTCAAAAATTAAATGAACCCCTTCGTTTGTATACACATGAATTCTGCATTTTTTGAAGCGAATTTTCTTCTGGGTACTGGATATCTTCGACAAGGAATTGATTTTAAAATCTTCCACACCTTGCCGAGGATTTTAAGATGAAGATTTTTGATGGGCGCCTGAATAATGAAATTTCCTAAGGAGAATTAAAATTTTACTAAGGCAAGAAGAATTTTTGAAAATAAAATTGCCTTGGCTGGTGAAATTGAAATCGATTGCCTAGATGATTTTGATCAAATATTTCATGAAAATAATCTTCTCGAGCCAAAGATGGATAAAATCAAAGTGTCAATACCTCAGCTGGTGAAATGAATTTCTTAAGGGGGGTGCAGTTGAATTTAATATTTTCAAAGGATGATTTAAAAATGCTAGTGAAGTACGCCTAGACTAGTGAATCTTTTTGCAATTCTAGAAGGTCAAAATATTCTAGATGCCAGATGCCAAGTGTTACAGCTGCCGGAGGAGGGAAATTCGAATTCCTGCAGTGGGGTAGTGGAAATTTAATAACTCAGCTAAATTTAGCTTCTTCTAGAATTCGACTTGGCTATATGAGCTGTGAAGTTTTGTTATTTTCCCCATCAGCTAGCAAGTTTGATTTGAGCTCTGAAGTGAAAGAAGATTGTAGTGTGAGGAAAATTGAGGGAGAAGAAATTCGAAGTTGAGCTTTGAGAAGCTGAGAAGTTGTTGAAGCAAGCTGGGGTCGAATTTTTCTTCTAAGTGCTGAAGTTGTATTGCTGCAAGTAAATTTTCTAAGTGTTGAGAATTCGAAGTTGCTGCAGGAGGTGTTGAGGCTTGAAGTTGAAATTCAGTGCTGAAGCTTCTCATTTTCGAAAATCTGCTGGCAGCCCCGATGTGATTTTATTTTTCTAAGTTAAATGTCTAATGACTATCTTTTGTTTTTGCAGAATGGCTGAAGTAACAGTGGCTGGCAAAGAAAATAATGTTGAATCCAGCAAGGCAAATGCGTCCAGACAAGCTGTGATCAAGAAGCTGAGCAAGTCTTTCTTGCCGGAGTCGAAGTTTTCTTCAAAGTTGGGGAAGTTGGCTGACATGAACTTGGGCTCTTTCAACATGGAAGCTTTCAAAAGTTGAATGATTGGAATTGGGGGCCATCCTCCATCAATCACTTCACATAATATTGTCAGAAGTGGACTTTATGCAGCTGCTGGTTTTCCGCCAGCAATTCAGTGTCCGAAGTTGATCATGGAGTGTGCTAACTGTTACAACCCAGAACAAAGGTCTATTGTCTCACCTAATGGCAAATTGTTTGCCAACCTCACGCCTGAAGCCATTGGAGAAGCATTTGGAATTCCCTCCTATGAGAAGATGATTTACAAGACGAGAGAAAGAGTTGAACGAATGTATGCTTCTACATTTGACAGATGTGTTGATATGATAAACTCCCGTTGGATGAACAAGCCCAAGCCCACTCGCACGAAGTTGCCGAAGCAGATAATCTCAGATGATCTGAAGCAGGAATATTGTGATTTGATTATGATGCTCAGCAGAGTTGGAGGATGCCCCTAGGCGTTCATCTTTGAACCTTGGATGTTTTACTACATCAATCTCGTGCTGGAAGGCAAGGAGCATATTGACTGGGCAGTGATGATCAATGATAATTTGCATAAGCAACTCCGAAGTTTGAGGAGAACGAAAACATTCTATATGGGCTCATACATTATCTACATGTTGGATCGTATGACGAAGTACAGAGGAATATCATACAAGGAGCCGATTGGATGTGGCTCTCAGTAGTTCAAGATTCATGAGGCTTGTCCGCAGCTGCACTTGACGAGCACATCTCACTACAAGAGAGTCAATGACGCCTTCACCATGCACATAACGAGGTCACTTCAACAAAGAACTCATCACAAGATATCAAAGGAGGCTCAGGAGTTGATAGAAAGGTACAGGTGTTGGTTCATCCAATTTCTGAAATTTACTTATATTAGGCTACAAGGGTTCTCTTCGTATCCATATAGGTTGCCCAGATACCCTACGAATAAGATATTGATGTTAGAAATATCTAGGCAACTCATTGCCTACGATAAGATCCAGAAGAAAAAGAAGAAAGGAGGACTTGACTTCCCGATCATCATGGGAAATTCAGATGAAGTGTGTCCTTCACTGCAGGAAGCCAAAGAAGTTGAAAATGAACTTCAATTTTTCCTTCTTTCTTACCACACTAGCAGGCAGTATTATGATCCTCACAGGAGTATCAGATGGATACTGTCAGAGGAATTCAGGCATAAGGCAAATATTGAAGATTTTTGGGCTAGTGTGTTGGATGAGGCTAAGGTAAGAAAAAGGATGTTTTCAAGATTACCTTTGAGCATGATTAGGGAGTGCGAGATTGTTCCAGTGCTGGACCAGGTAGACAAAGATATGAACGTTCTTCATCCAAATTATGAGACAGTGAAGGATACACCACTCCCACTTCCAGATTGGTCGAAGCTGGAGATTACGGATTTGGATACACTTTGCGTACCAGTCCTGACATTCACCAGAGGATGGGTTGAGAGGCATGTGAATAGGCTTAAGAGCAGGTCAATTCCTCTTACTTACAACTTGATGGGAGATCATAGGTCGCCAACTGCTACAAAGAAGAAACAGGTTGCTTGAGCTCCAAAGTCACGAAGGAAAGAGCCAGTCCAGCCAGAGCCTCTGAGAGTCGAGGTGGCATTACCTACGCCATTGGAGACTCATTCTCCAAGTATACAAGAGGTTTCATTGTTTGCTGATCAGAGGAATATGTTGAATAAGGAACAAGAATTACAGGAGGCAAATCAGCCACCTCGAAGGGAGTATGTGGGCCAGAGTGTCAACGCACCTATTAGAGATAACCAACAGGAAGAAAATGAAGAAACGGCCACAGATACACGCTTCTAGCATGAGATTGAGGTGGCATTAGAGGATGACACTGTTACAGGGCAAGAGGCCCAAAGTTCAGGAGATACTCAGCCCGTAGAAGTTGGTGAGCTCGTCAGGATGAAGTTAGAGAAGAGGTCCGTGAAGAAGAAGCAAGGAATGAGCAGCCGCTTATTATTTTAGATTTACAGTAGATAGTACCGGATTGGCTCAGAGACAGAATGAGGAGGAGCCCCGTTGAGGAAACTGATCCAGTAGTTGAGATGGAGGAATTCCTGAGTAGGATCAGTGCGCCTCCGACAAAGAAGAGAGCTAGGAAGTTTTCAAAGATTTCAACAGATGAGGATGGCTCTCGCACCCTTCACGTGGTTGTGCCAAGGGTTGAGTGTGATCAAGATGAGGCTGTACAAGAAAATTGTGATCACCACCATGGAGTTAGGTCGCCCCACTGGAGCACAGATAATTGAGGAGTGTGATAACTCCTACCAGGCACGCAAGGACAGGTTGCTTCAGAGTGAGGGAAAATATAAGAAATTGAAGAGGGATCACAAGACATTGATTGGTTATGTATAGCATTTGTCCTGTCCTTGTGGGCAAGAGAATCTAGCGATTGAGCTTCCAGCTGAGTTTCTTAGAGAGTCTATCAGTGGCTTGGAAGACTTAAGGAAGATGGCACAAGAAGCGGATAAGTGGGTTGCTAGCGTTCATGCTGAGACAAAAAAGTTTATGGAGGACCTTGCTCATTCTTATCAGCAGACTTCTGGCATTATGGCATGGATGGATGTTGTTGATCAAGCTTGGGGCGATGCTCATATCTATTAGACCAAGGTTGTCCTTCGCTTAGAAGCTTTGATGCATACTCCCTTACAGAATTTGGTTGAGGGACGCGTGATACAGGAGGGTGATAGATATGACTTCACCAGCTGATATTCTTCAGTTGTCACGGGCCGAGGATTCTTTGATGCAGCACAGGCAGATTCGGCCAAAGTCAGAAAGGCCATGAGGAATATTATAGGTGGAATCCTGAACATGCTCGAGGCTATCTTTGCTAGGAGATTGACTTCAGAGGAAGTAACTACGGACAGTTTGAGGAGTGGATTGACGCCTTTCTTTTCAGAGGTGAAGACTTTTGTGCAGGATGACTTTGAGAATACCTCGACTTTTTCCAGCCTAATTCAGAATACCTAGGATGCCTTGACCGCTTGGAAGAAGTCTTGCACTCGACATGGGCAGATGGTAACAGTACTTGAGTTTCAGCTTGATCATATCCCGCCTATTTCAGTTCAAGAATTTGAAGTAGTACTGGCCAGGTTCATTGATTTTGCAGCCAAGGAGAAAGAGAATGGAAATTCCCTTCTGGATGATGATCTTTGGAAGATGATGGTGGGCATTAATTGCCTATGCTATTTTAAGAATAGGTGGAGGATCCACTGTTCATTTATTACCCCACTCCTCTTGGTGGCAGTTTTTAGGGTGAATCTTGTTTAGGGCTAAGGTGGCACAATCTGGGCCATCCAGCCGATAGTAATCTGAGCCGTCCATTGGACTGGTCCATCTATAAAAGGGGCATCCCCCCTCATTTGTATCTCATTAGACATTAGATTAAGATCAAGGAATAGAGCAGAGAGACTGATAGTTGTGATAGCTTAGCATTAGTTTGTTAGCATAGCTTGAAGAGGAAGGAAAGCTTTCTCATTGAATGCTTTGTAAAAGGTTGTTGTGAACACTCTCTCAATAAAAGAGTTTTCATTGATGATGTTTGCATCTTTTGTTGTGAGTAGCTAGCAAGGCTTTTTCGTCCTTCCGAATCACTTAGCATTTTTTTAAGTAGCGTAAAGTAGAATAATTTTCATTTTCATACAAATAGATGTTAGTTGTGGATTGTGTGTTTGATCAAGGCAGCTTCGTTTAATCCATACCACTAGCAGCTTGCTAATGACAAGTTTGCCTTGTGTGGTCGACTGGAATACTTTATAAGCTTAACTTCGGTTATGATTCACGTCTTGGCATGTGTCGTTGTGACAGTGTCTTTATGCTGAATTGCGATTTGAACATTCCTCGCTACCCCTTTGAAGATTGCACCGACTTTGTAGAGGTTGTCCAATGCGAGGCGAAGCAAAATCTGGTTGAAGCTTGTTGAAATTGATCCCATGTCCCGCTTTAGGATAGAACTTAGATCTTCTAAACCCTGCATTCATTAAATTTAGTACATTTCTGGTTAGTTTTAGGAAATTCGTACCTTATTGCCAAATCATTCACATCACGTGAAAATCCCCTTTTTCATTAATTTGCTGTCAGCTGCTAACTTCTGAACAATTGTGTAAGTCCCCTCGTGAAAACATCATATCACAATGAACCAACTGAGTGTATTCCATTACATTGAAGGGACCTTGGAGTTGGACGTACGATCTCTCTCGCAATCTTAGCATACGGAATACTTTGATCAAGAGAGAATGGAGTAGCCGTTGGTGACTTTATTCTGCTGATTGGTGCGGTCACAAAAATCACATCAACAGGCAGCCCAATGTTTTGTGCTTTCCAAGTCTTATTCTAGTGATGACATGCATCATCATGTGGATATTCAGACCATTTTGGATAAATGCAGTGTTGTGTTTGGAGATACACCTCCAGGTAGACTTCCTGATTGTGGGTTCGAGCATATAATTGAGTTGGAGGAGTGCCAAACCCGTAATCACCACTCTGTATTGTCATCCTAAAAGATTCAAAGAAGATATTGAAAAGATGATATAGGAGTTACTAGATATGGGACACATTAGACCGAGCTCTAGTCCCTTTACATCTTCGGTGGTCTTAGTGAAGAAAAAAAACAACATGATGAGGATGTGTATTGACTATCGTTCCTTGAACAAAAAGACCATAAAAAACAAATACCCTATACCCCGAATAGATGAGTTACTAAATGGGTTTCATGGGGTTGGTTACTTCTTGAAGATTGATCTTCGTTTAGGGTACCATCAAATTAGAGTCCATGTGGATGATGTACATAAGACAACAATTAGATGCCACTACGGACATTACGAGTTTCTAGTTATGCCTTTCAGTCTTACTAATGCACCTGCAACTTTCTAGTCATGCATGAATCATATATTTAATAATCAGTTGCCTAATGCTTTGATCAAGTAGTTGGCGATCCTTATCCTAGCGGTTCATTGTCTTGGCATCCGCACTCACTCCTTCGGCGGTGGTTTCTTCAATTTGTGATGCTCTCTAATCGGGTAGACTTCCTATGTTGATCGGGTTCTGTGCATCGTATAATAGACCGACAAAATCACAAACAAAATCACAATCAAAGACTATTCCATCACTTTAATCGTATGCATCAGCCAAATCTTGTTGAGAGACGATGGTGTCAAAGGTGTAGCGCTGAATTCCATTCCAGATCATAGGCATAGGCAGTGTAATGCTTATAGCAAGCAGGTCGCAGATCGTTGCAATTTCCATCTCGTCAAGCTTGCCACGTACGATTTTGATGTTTTTTTTTATAATCTCTTTGAAGAACACGATACTGATGTTGTCTCATGGGTGAGAACTATTGATGAGTCGAGTCATTTAGATTAGTAAGTTTATTTTTTAAGTTTAGTTTGTTTAAAGTCTTTGTCTTATGATAATTTTTAGATTAAGGTCTTTTTTTTAAGTGTTGTTTATTGTTATGCCATTAAAATTCAAAAATGTCAATGAGTTAAAGTTGTATTATTTTCTGGTGTCATTGTTCCAATTGTAATTGGATGCATTATCGCTTGTATGCGACGTCCATCTTAAGGGGGGGTCACATATTATTTCTTTAAATGGAGAAAAAAAGTCTATTGATAAAAAAAGTTTCAAGGTTCAGAATTTCACACATGGCAAATCAAGTTGCAGTTGATCCTTATTGAAAAGGATTTGTGGGATATAGTAAGTGGAGCAACAACAAAGCCAACTAATGCTGATGAACTTGCAAAGTGGACTGCTAAGGATCGAAGGGCAATAGCTCAGATTGGTCTTGGACTGTCAGATGCATACCTCCATCATATCAACTTAACAAAGACCTCAAAGGAAGTATGGGATGGTTTGAATACTTTGTTTGGATCACAAGCAACAAGTGCAAAGATGGGATTAAGGCAGAAATTGTTCGGGCTAAAAATGAAGGAGGGTGACAACATTGTTCAACATATTAGTAAGTTTCATTCTTTATTGAATCAACTAGCTGGGATAAATGCTACAATACACGATGATGATGCTAAAGCTATTTTGTTAATAGCATGTTTCCTAGTTATGATAATATTGTATTCACATTGAACAAAGTAAATGCTAGCCTAGAAGATACAATATCTACTCTAATTGATGAAGGAGCTAAGAAAATGGACCCAGTTTTAGAGGAAACTGCAATGTTTGGTACAAACAAGCCTAACCATTCCTTCAAATCTAGTTCTTCTACATCCAAGGGAAACCATCTTTCTAGGGATAAGATTTTATGCTACTATTGCAAGAAGAAGGGACACATTGCTATGAATTGCACTCAGCGTGCTAAGGATCTTCTTGATGGAAAGCTAAATACAGATAAGGCATTGGTTGCTGATGATGATGAAGAGTGCCTTCATGGGGTAGCTAATGAAGACCTTCCACACAAAGAAAGAGAGGAGGAATATGTTCTATAAATCAAATCAATTGGAGGTTGGAGGCACCAGAGGTTGGAGGACAATTAGCGTCCTCTCGTCAGTCACCAACAACGAGGCCGCTCATTAGCTTTGGTAACATTTTATTTCATTTTATGCAGCATGATATGATTTGCTACAGGTTGTGTGAATAAGTGAAAATTTCACATTGTGGGGGGGAATAATAACCTATGTTCCATTCCCTCTTCTAGTATGGGTATTTCAGATTTGTGATATGTCTGTTGATAACTTCCCTAATGTACAAGCATAGTGGTGAACAAAAACACTAGAGTAAGTTAGTTCATGGATCTTGAAAGGGTTTGTGGGAGGATCTAGAAACCACACGATGTGGACAGTTGATGGGTTCCTATTCATGTCAAGGTTTGTGGTAAGCCTATTTAAAACCATGGAAGGAGAGAGACTTTCGTTCGAATCAAGATCATGAGCCAGAAGAGTTGGCTTACTACAGTTGGAAGTGCTAAGGTGGAGAATATGGACATCATCGATATTGTAAACAGTTGTATAGGAGAGCAGCTAACTACAGAGATCCTCTTACTGTCGGACTTCTTGGAAGTGTGATCGGCCGGTGATGAGTTCACTAGAAGTGAAAGCGGGATAAGTTCTCGTATGTAGGTGATCATGTGCAACAAGATCCAGATAGCAGTATGTAGACCTAAAAGTATGCATAGGCATACGATTCTGTTTCCAACTAGTGTGATGTTCTTTCTCCCCATGTTCACACTAAGGGGGGGTGTTGGAAATTAGTGTTCACATGTTTAATTATGTGTACAAATATTTTAAGGTATGATAATAATAATGTGAGTTGTTAATACAAATCACGTAGAGTATTTGTTTGTTTGTTGAGTTGTTAAAACAACTCATTATTAATAGGGAGTAGTTTTAGGCTAAGTCACCATATTCGACTGAATTTCATGTTGAAATTCGAAATTCGTCGAATTTCAAAAAAATGTTTCAAATTCGACCAAATTCGGCAGTCAAATAAGGGCGTTGAAAATTCTCAAGCAGTGATTGTTTTATTAGGGCTTTTTTAAGGGTTTTTAGACGCGTTTTTCCTTGCACGGAAATCTTCACGCCGTTTTCCCTGCACAAAATCTTCACGCCTTGCACAAAATAGTCACACGACTCACACCCTGCACGGAATCCTCTCGCCCTGCACGGAATCCTCTTACGCCCTGCAAACTTCACTGTCGGCGTTGCTAAACCAGGTAGGCCGTCGCCATCACTGTCCGCGTCGCTAAACTAGATAGGTCGTTGCCATTGTTTTTTGCAATTTTTTGTGTCATGCATTTTTTATAAGGGTTAGTTATATAATATTATATATTTTTATTTAGATTTTATTTTATTATTTTACATATATTAAATTTATACTCAAAATTAATATTTAATATATTTGTATTATAATAAATTTATAATCTATAATACTATTACTATTTACTGTTATTTTAATATAAGCTTCCCGTATGTTTTGTTTAGATTTTAGATTTTCTTTTTTTATATAATTAAATTTATATTAAAAATTAATTTGTGTAATACATTAAAATATTTACTATTTACTATTATATTATATTTAAAACTCTATTCTATTATATAATATATTTATTATTTACTAATTAACATTCACAAAACTGTATTATATTAAAAGTAAAAGTATATTCTGTTTTTTATAATAAAAGTAAAATTATAATTTTTTTTAAGATTAAAATAAAAATTTAATATATAGTGTAATTTAGACAAATGTATGGATATATTACTTGTAGTTATATTTATAAAAAAAAAAAATTGCATAAGGCGAATTTAATCCGAATTTTATACTTTTCGAATTTTTTCCTTGTCGAATTTCATTCGAATTTCAATCTTGCCGAATTCGAATTCGAATTCGAACCTGGTGACTTAGGTTTTAGGAGTTTCCTATAATATAGGAGAGCAAACTCCTATATATGTGATTTGTATTGAATGGAGAAGTGTAGTAATATTATTTGGTGTGTGAATTTTTTTTATGTTTCTTTGTCTCTGCCAATTTTTCTGATACGGACGAGGGACAGCTTGGCCGTATCAGGTACTGCTAGTCGTACCCTACGTCCCCTACAAGTTGGCAAAAAGTCCCCATTAAGGTCCAGGTACTTTGAGGGCAAAAAGGGATGGCTAGGGGACGTTTCCTGGCTGTCCCCGCGTCCCCGTTTTGTACCCGATACGGGAAATGGCAAAAAAACATAGGGGACGCGTCCACGTGGAGCACAGTAGTTATGAGAGGCCTTATGATAATGGATATGGTGAATGTGATTGTCTTGGTTATGATTTGGCTTGGATGAGGATCACAAACGATTATGCTTTGAGAAGGGATCTTGATAAATCCCCATTTGGGCATTCATCAAGGATGAAACCTGCCCTTCTACTTCAATGTCTCCCCTATCGATCAATTCTTGGATGTAGATTTTAAGCTTCATACACTTGGTGGTGTGGACCTTGATTTTGTGTTATTTACAATATTCATTGTCCTTGTACCAAGTGGGCTTAGGTTTTCTTTCATCAAATGGATTGGTTAGTGGGAAGGCAATCATGTTTGCTTTGAGCAATTTGTGAAACACTACGTCAATGAGCTCTCCCAGGGGGTTATATTTGTGTTTTTTGATTTCTTGTTTTGGTTTACCCCTGAGTATGGTAACACTAGGGTGATTTTGCACAGCCTATATGGTTTCTCCCAACAAGTGATTTTTGTGCATGTTTCTACAAAATCAATAAAGAATGTGTGAATGTTTGTTTCCATATTGTGTCTATGCACTTTGACCCTCCTAAGTGATTGACAATTGTTCGTTGATTTATTACCTTACTATCATTGCGCCTATCATTTGCTAGAAAATGTAAGAAGAGGGCCAAGATAACTACGAGAAGAGTGAAACATCCAAATAGGATGTGATGCTAGATCCTAACCATCCACTGGTACCTCTTACTAGCAATAATTATGATCAAACACTAGTTGGGAAGCATCCCAAATTTTCTTAAGAGTAACTCGCTAAACATAAATGCTTGAGTATTACCAATTTCAACTTGACATTTATTCCTCCTCACAAGTGCAACATATTATTCTCCAAAATGAAAAACATGATTTTGGGAGAATACTAGAGACAGTTCCCTCAAAAAATTTCCAGTTGTGAACATGTAATGAATTGAACACATTGGGTGTGCCAATTGGACAACCATTCAACACCCAAATAAAATGACATTGTTTAACCGGCATTGATTGGAAATGTTTACTTGTATGTAACACAATACTTAGATCAACCATGATTTCGATACAATCATCACATTATGATTATGCTACAACATAACATGTCTCACGACCATATTATTTCTACCCTGGTATACTGGTCCCTCCACTTGGATCAGAGTGTCCTATTTAGACTACAACTAACCAATTTATAGATTTTCCTGCTGTGTGCAGAACTCCAAGATCGTTTAACTATTTAAAATACATTTTAAAAAATATACTTATGTCATTCCTTTGGGTATCAGTACCTAATTGTAAGTTGGATCATCTCCCTTCATTTTACTTTAGCATCCATGTGATCAGAATCCCCTGAAGAAAACTCCTGCCCACCATTGGAGAAAAACTTCACACTTTCTCTGGCCTGTTATAAAATGTATGGCTTGCCACCTCTTAAAGAAACCAGTGATGTCTATTCTGAAAAGAACTTATCATGACAACATAACCTCCTAATAAATAAGGATTAATTATGTAAGCGACTTAAAAAATTTGAAGCTAACATCAAACACTTTCTTTTTTTACTAAATATGTTATGATATAAAGATTTCCAATGTTAGCTGCTAGCAGTTTTCAAAACTCACATTCAATTTCTTACATTTGAATGACATTGCTCTTTTTATTAATTCTCAGGTAGCTCCTATAGGACCGAACAGTGAAGATATGCTGGATGTTGAAGAGCAATTGAGATTTCTTGCTTATAGAGCACATAATATGTCGCTGAATTTTCTCATGTCTTTGTTGAATGACTCTTTCTCTGGATGGATATGGCAAGATATAGGAATACCTGTATGTTGAAATTAATTTAAAACCTATCAATTGATACAATGCTTTACAATGGATTCTGACCTATGTTGTCTCCTACCATCTTATATTGCTTGTCTTTTTATATGGTTGCATTATATTAAATGTGTACAATCATACTACCTCTTAATTTGGATTCCTATAGGCATGTTCCCTCTTTCCAAGTGTGCGTTGTGGTTTGGAAATGGGAGTCCTCAGTGCATTAGCAGCAACCAGAGGTGGTAATATTGCAGACTTGCTTCTTGGCACTGAAAATTTGCAGAATGTTTCAGGCAAGCAAGAATCACCATATATTTCCAGAAATATTTCATCAAAGGTGCAGATATGTGCACTTCTAGACTCAGACGATCCCCCAGAGGAGGTTGCTTTCGCTGCAGCAAAATTAGTTGAGCAAGGTTTCCGTACAGTAAAATTGAAGGTATCGAATGCATCAATAAATGATCTTTTTTTGCATGTAAATTATGTGTTTTTAATCCAAATGTGAATACACAAATGTATGTCAATAATACAGAATTGTTTATATCTCTGTTTTCTTTCAATTTAAAAGTAGTTAATGGTTGAAATGTTGGTGAGAATGTTGAAGATATAATGTTGCAGAAAAGGAAGCAATTCAAAATATTGAAAGTGAAAATATCATATACTCTGCGTTGTCTACAGGTAGCTCGTCGATCTGAACCTCTAGAGGATGCAGCAGTTATTCGAGCTGTTCGACAAAAGGTTGGGCATCTAATTGAAATTCGTGTGGATGCAAACCGTAAATGGACATTTGCTCAAGCAATGCAATTTGCAAGTAGTGTGAAGGACTGCAATCTACAATATATTGAAGTATGTGCTGAACCTTTTGTATATTGATATATTTACAAGTTCAAATTCTTTTCTTTCAAATTATTATTTTTGATACAGATCACACTAAACCAAGATTATTTCCACTTACATCTACTAGTGAGATTCTTCCCTAGAAAGGTTCTTAATATATAAGTGAAGGTATCGTACCAATGGATTTTCTATAGACCTGGGGAAAATATAATAACTTCCCACTCGAATTTACTATAAACATGGGGAAAACTAACTACTATCCCAGTGGCGAGTTGACTATAAGCAGAAGAAGATAGAAATTATTACTGAAGATTTACTTTAGATCTAGAGGTGATATCCCACTACTAAATCTGTTACAAACTCAGGGAAGAAGAGAGTACTATGTATTCAGAAATAGAGGGATTTCATATTATCTTCATAACACTCAATAGGCTATGTAGATCACTAATACCAAAATTTGAAATTATGGCTTTCCAGATCAATCTTCTCGAAGCTTTAACATGTCTTACATCATTTGGAAACTGCTTTAGACACCTTGATATCCTGATAAGCATACCCATCATGAAAAGATCAGCTTTCCCACCAAAAATATAGAGAAGCAAACAAAACTCTCACTTAAAATTTTGAAGCTTATCATCATATACAGTAAACTAAGCCAAGTACATAGTCTTATCTGTAACTGATGTTGATGAATTGGATGGAGCTAAAAGTGAGATTTTTTCTGCATAGGTTCAGTAAGCACAATTAAGCATGGACCATAAGGTTTGTACTTCTATAAAATGTTTGTTGATAATCATAATAGCATCATAGAGTTGCATGTACCTCAGATGAAACAGGCTGAACCAAGCACTAGGTTACCTCACAGACTCATCCATAATCTCATCCCAGGTGTATTCATGACAGACCTTGAATTCAGGGTATGTAACTGTCAAACAGGAAATATCTATGGTGATACATGCAATACAAAAACAATTTGAAATGAAAAATAAGTGGCCTAACATTTCTTTAAAACCATAGTAACAAAAAAAATTCTCTGGATTAAATCGGCAAACCAAAAGACAAGATTTTTTCAATTAATCAGAATTTAATAGGAAAAGATCAGGTTAGGGTCAGGGAGAAACCAGAAAAAATCACCAGAGAAATTAGTCAAAGAAAATTAAAATATTTCTATTCCTCCAGTGGACATAAACAAACCCAAAAATACATTTGATAAGGAAGTTTTAACACTTTAAAAAAAACAATTTTGCACCTTATATAAGATAATTTGTAGTATGTTTTCAGAGATTTGGATTGTGGATAAGTAAATATGAATAGCGAGGGCCAAAAAAAAATCGGTGGCTATTGTGGGTTGTTGCCTGTATGCAAGAGGGCTATTTAATTGTTTTTGTAATCATCTTTTTGAATTACAATTCAATATTCACATATCATTAGCTATTAATATATTATTGCTAAATTTATTTGCTGAAGTTTTTAAATTTTTTTATTTCAATATGTAATGTATGAATACACACTACTATGTATAAACATAGTTATCCAAATGGTTATACACATTTTACATCGCAACCCACTCTTAAATTTACAGTACCCAAATATAAAGAAAATATATTAATGTCCACAAATGATCAAAAATAGATCAACAGAATTGGAATGAGCTGCAAGTACAACAGCAAAGGACTAGGGCAAAAATGGAGGCCCCAAACATAAAGCATACCCCCAAGCAAGTACAATAATAAATCAAAAAACTCTTCAAACAAACTAAAGCTTAATTGATTATCTTTAAAAAAAATTGATAACCAAACAACATCAAAACAATTCAAATACCAACATTTCTGTAGCAAACAAATTGAAGCTTCACTTGCAAGCGCAGCTGTGGCTCCTGTATGGAACCATCAAGACCAACTAGAGGGGTTTTCATCCCCAAAACCAATATTTTTAAGAGGGTTTTTGTCCTCAAGAAAATGAGAGATGAACTCACATTCTCTCAAATGCAGAATGTGAAACCATATCATGGCTAACCTCAACAATGAGCTTTCAACCTCCTTTTATAACATTTTGGAGGGAAAATAATAATTTCCCTTTTTCTTCCACAAACTCCTTTTTTCAAAACAAATAATAATTCATTATGTGCAAAGACCTCCTTGTGCCTAGGCGTCCTCTTGGAGGCACAACTTAAAACACTTTTTAAGAAATAATTATACCTTAGTTGCCTTTTTAAAATTTAATAATTTAGTTATTTGTCCATGTTGCAAAAAGCATCAAAATGATATAAATATGAAATTTAGACCATACCATAAAGTCATTGAGGACTTAGAATGATGAATTGAAGTAACTTGGCGCATGTCTAAAAATAGAATGCTTCTCCAAGGGGTTTGGAGTGCTCCCAAAAGGATGGAATTGCATTCAGAGAGCATCATGAAGTTCACCAAGATCACTTGAACTCACTACCATGAACAAAACCACTATTTGATCAATCTTGTGCTCTCCATGAAATTTGGAATTCTCCCTTGTCCGCCAATTAGCCTACAGGAAAGCTTGGAAAATAGGCTAGTTTTTCACAAACTAATTATGCTTGAAAAGGGGACATTACAAAAAATTATTGATTCACAATGGCAACAATAGCAATGGGACCAAGAAATGGGACTTGAAGCTTCTTGAATTTTCTTTATCTCATTTGTCTTTTCTAAATCCCATTCCATAAGTGTTGTAATGGGATTTGTCGAAGATATTCCACTTTCTAATATGGTTTCTTTCCCATTTTGTGCATAATATTTTTGAAATCTGTTTTCATTAAAGTTCTTGGTAAGTTATTGCTGCAAATTGGGAGTATCTTGTGATGTAAGCTATTAAAGGAAGCAAATGCTTGTTATTTTTTATCCACGATCTCCTAATGGATCTGCTCTTCATGAATCGATTGTGATGGGCACACTCTAGCCTTGTGACCATGCTCATGATAGATCCAGCACCAGATTGTGATATTCTCATAATCCAAGGGATTAGCTTGTCTGTCAATGGCCTATCTAAGTTCAAATTGACTCCAATTCTTGCATAGTTTAGGATTTCTTGGTTTCTTGTAAGTTTTAGAGCTGTTATAGTCTCTCCAATCTGTTACAGGGACTCCTGCCAATGTTCTCTCGGGACTAATGGCAGTCTGACCTATATATAAAAAGCACTTGATAAGTCCTCTGTTAGTTAAAAAGTTGGAGACTAGTACTTTATGAATTGACCAGTGTAATGTCCCCTATTAGAAACAGGTGCAGATATGATTGCATGAGTATTCTAAGTAACCGTGTCTCTTTTGAAAGATATTAATTTAATTATTATCGGTTGCTCCCTTAGATATTCGCTGTTGGTTTCAAATAAAATATTAATCAAGGAGGTCGCTTAATATATGTTTCAAGCTAAACATAGTTAAAAGTTACAACAACATAATCTAAGAGCTTTTAAGACAGCCACAGCACTTTAGGAGACCATTTCTGACATGTCAGATTTGGTTGGGTTTTCATATTTCAACTAATCGCTGCACACCTTCTATAGCATTGAATACACTCCTACAATTTTCTTAATTAATGCCAGTCCTCAACACAAAGAGAAATGTGATTTCCATAAAGGAAGGATTAAGTAATATAATAAAAAGAAATTTTAATTAAAATTTATCAAGGGATAAGAGTTATGACTCTTGGAAGGAAAAAGCTATATAAGGAAGATCAAACAAGAAGAGGAATCATCATACCAATCGTGAAGAAATATTATGACATAGGTCAATCATACAGCCAAAGACGACAAAGCCCCTCCAAGATTCTTGAAGAAGATTTAAGGATAAAAACCCTTAACTTCACCCATCAAGTTAGTGGACAAAAACCCATGACTTGAAATTAGAGACATTCATACAAAGGAAATTGCTGCAAATTTAAGGAAAAATCACAGCAGAAAATAAGCTAAGTTACCGGTTCGGTTTTGGGTTCGGGTTCGGGTTCGTGAACCCGGTTCGCCGGTTCGGGAAATTTTTTTTTTGGGTTTGGGTTCGTTTTGGGTTCGGTAATAC
The DNA here is from genome assembly GCA_007258455.2 of Sequoia sempervirens. Classification (NCBI taxonomy): domain Eukaryota; kingdom Viridiplantae; phylum Streptophyta; class Pinopsida; order Cupressales; family Cupressaceae; genus Sequoia; species Sequoia sempervirens. The sequence goes on along the minus strand of VDFB02077205.1, from coordinate 825 downwards.
AAAAACATATAAAAATCTGAAATATATACATATTTGCAATACACCACCATATTAATAGTCAAATAACATAGTAAAAATTATATAAGTAATAACTAATAAGAAGTATGAAGATACATTAATATGAGATATCCTACTCTATTGCATAAGTATATTTCTATATTGTATTTTATATAAATTTATTTAAAATATATATGCTAGTATGAAGACAATATACTTATATCGATACTAATATTTGCAATCAATATTTTAATATAAATATTAAATTTTAATATTAATAATAAATTATATTTATATATCATTATTATAATAATTTTGTCAACATTATAATTAGGTTCTTCATTATAACTATGTCAATATAATAGATATACATTATAATTATATTTAAATTAATTTTATATATACATTATAATTATATTTAAATTAATTTTAACATTAATAATATTAAGTAGTCCACAAAATTTTAATTATTTCATTATTTTGAAGTTATTCTATTTATTGAAAATTTATTTTATTTAGTGTGGGCGAAAGGCAGGAGACCCGACGCATCACAATGGTGGAGCGATGTCACAGCTTCTCTGCGGGGTATGGGTAGGGTCATCTGCATCGACTCGAGTTCTAGAGCAGCCTTAGCAGAATTTGGTGTGTTTCCACTGCATCGATTCAGGTTCTAGAGCAGTGTGCTCTGCTTTGTATATCAGTCGCGTGGAGAACTGAATGGATGTCGTGCCCTTGTCTGAAACCATTAGAGCAATCTTTGAACACCCCTGCAGACACCTCGTTCAGAACCAAGCACAGATTAAAACCAGTGAACCAAAGAAAAATCTA
>VDFB02077204.1:0-15478 GCA_007258455.2 Sequoia sempervirens | reverse complement strand
CATGGTTTGGAAAGTTTTAATAGGAATTTTATTAGAGGTTTCAGTATTATTTGTGCACCACTAATTGAGACCATGAGAGGGGAAAAAAGAGATTTTAGATGGACTACAGGGGCAACAAGGAGTTTTGATTTGTAGAAGGCTAAAGTGATGGAGCAACCTGTTATAACACTTTCTAATTTTAGTAAGGTATTTCAAGTGGATTGTGATGATGTTGGCTTTCAGTTGTTTATATGTTAGTTTGTTCTTGATGTCAAAACTGTTTTATGGGGTTCATAACATCACTGGTTCTATTTAATAACATCATTGGTTCTATTCTTTGCATTCTTAGATTGGTTGATATGCAATTGGATTAGTTGGTGTTATCATATGTAGTTGGTGAATGTTTGTTAGATTGTTTACAAGTCATAGTGTTTCAAATTGATTATTTAAGGGGATTAGGCATGATAACAGGGATTGATATTTGGTATGGCACACATGATTTTTTCAGTTGGTTCACATGGTGATTTTATATGATCTTGGTGTCACATAATGTTTACAGGTGATTTACATGGTTGGTAATATGCATATGACAAGATAATGATGGCATGATATGCAGTTCTAGTTTTTGGTTGATCTTGATACATATTGATGCTAACTCTTTTATTATTATGATAGGGTAGTACTATTGTCTGAAGCATTCAGATTGGTTCAAAAGAAAGAGTGTTTACTATTGGTATCTTATATGGTAATGAGATCCTTGGTTTACCATATGGTTTATAATGCATAAGTTGTGGCATTGTTATTTCCATCAGCATGACATATTGTCTTGACAATTATTATGAGAAGTTGGTTGACTCTTATGGCTTTACCATTGGTACTTGGTATGGTTCATTGTTTATATATTGCATTGCTAGCAATTACCTTGAAAAAGGTATTGGGAATTATGGATATTGACGTACATTGTTTTAAAATTTCAAGATCATCAACATTCTATGAATATTGGTTTATTACAAATGAATTTTTGAATGTCACATGGTAGTGACAAGATATTTGGCAGTCACCATTTTTTGGTTCAATCATTATCTATGTCAAAATTTTAAAGACTTTGATTTGGAATAATTTTTACAAGGTAATTATTTTTTGGGCATTATGAGGAATTGGGTATTGTTGTTTAAGTTGTCAGTTGCATATTGTAAGTGGTGACTTGGCATTAACAACCATCATTGATAATGCGCATGTGGAAATGATTTAAATTCATTCTTCTTGGATAGTGGATTCTAAAGGCATTATTATGTTTTGTTTATTTCAGACTTCAAATCATCATTGTGTTTGATAAAGTCCTTGATAGACTTGAAAGAAAGAATTTTTAGGGAAATATTATTGTTGAAGGGTTTGAAACCCTAGCCACCATGGATAGCATGATAGTTTACAAGTTTTGGTGTCTTCCCTCAGCTGATACATTGAGGATGGTCAGATCTACAACATGGTTGACTATGAGCCAATGCAAGCTCGATAGTGAATAAGAAAGTTTCAATTTTTCTTCAATTGGGCAATTATGGTTGTCTTCAACAAATCTCTCTGGTATTTGTTTGATTTATTTACACCTTAATCAAGTAATAAATCTATTGCTTTTCAAAAAATGGTTTGAAGCAAATGATTTAGTGCTTGGGCTATAACTAAAAAAAATTGTTCATTTTGTTAAATGTTTTGTTTTAAAATCAAAAAGAGATTACCGGGATGTAACATAAATGTTTTTTTTTTTTGAAAGGTCTCTTTAACAGAGATTATGTTAGGGATTTTTCTTGAAAGCCTAACTCTATTTTCCTTTACAGTTACAAAACTGTTTATAGAGATTATCTTGATTCTATTTAAGAAGGGTTTTTGGTATTTCTCGGTGGGATGGTGAAGAGAAATGTTGTGAGACATCAGGCTTTATTCTTACAGTGACAAGAATTTTTTTTACACTGAAGATCCTTTTGAATCTAAGATATTTATATAAAAGAAGATGTTTTCAATCATATACAACATTCTTCTTCAGTGTGCTTATTGAAATATATATATACATAGTCTTCTATTGAAATTCTAGAGTTGCAAAATCTGCACTTCTAGGGTTTTGATAGAATATTGTAATTGTGTTGCCTTGTAATGGATTTGGTGCTCTAAATTAATGAGGGTTTGGTGCTCCTTAGAGTGGGTTCTCTTGAATTGTGTAGAGTTGGTGCTCTATCTAAATAAAGAAAGATTTTTTGAGTGGTTTTTATTCCCCTAGAGGGTTTTCCACTCAGGAAATTTTTTTGTGTTATGTGGTGATTTAATGTGTGTGATGTTTTTCTTATCAGTCTAATTTTATTATGTTGTCAAATGCATAATTATCATTCTTTCATATTTTTCATTGTTATGTCTCATTTCATATCAATATTTCATATTTGTCAATGCACATTTCATGCATAAAAGGTTCTATTATTAGTGTGAGCTCTGATACATGTGAAAATGTTAAGTTAATCCTCTTATTAATGTTTCATGTTTAATACTATTCATGCATAAGTCAAATTTGTTCTTTGAACTGTCATTTGGTGTTTTGATTTAAAAGACAACTTCACTTCACATATATGTCATTTGTTCTCTTGGTTTTAAAGCAAACAAAATTCTTGTTTTGAAAAAGTTTGTGACTTTTATAAATCACTGATTCACCCTCCCTCTTAGTGATTTCAGTTTTTTCCAACAATTGGTATCAAAGTGTAGGGTCCTCATATAGGTCTAATCACCCTAGGATTGATTCTAGTCTTGGAAGTTTGTGAAATATGTCACAAGTTCAAGATGGTATTTCTGTCTAATGGTACAGTCTATGTGTTTTATGAAAACATATCTGATGTTGATTGATGGTGGTGTAAAGAGCTAGACCCTTGCATAAGCCTAACCAAATTAAGTTCAACCAAGTTCTTGATAAGAGGAGTACTATGGGTAAGTGCAAAAGAAACAAAATACAGAAGACAAACGCTAGTTTCAAGTCTAGTGAAGTAGCACCCTTGCCAATTAATACTAAATGTGATCTTGTAGTTGGAGAAGAAGTTCACTTAGTAAGTGAAAAGGAATATGAAGGTGATGAATTTGAGGTTTATTTGGAGGAAGAACTACTTGCTGCCTTAGATGAACTTAAGAGGCTTAGAAAAGAAAATCAGGATCTTAAGGTACGCCTACAAGAAAGTGTCAATGTTAATAAAGTTGTAATACAAGATCATAATGATGATAAAAAGATTATTGAATTTTTGAAAGCCCAAATGGTTGATAGAAAAATGACTAAAGAGGGATTGGAATCCAAGTTAAAAGACAAGGATGAATTGTGTAATAAACTAGAAAATGAGCTTAATTCATTGAAGAAAAGTTTAGATAATGATTCCTTGTTAAAAGAACTAACTCTTAAAGATGACATGATTATAAGTTAGAAAATTGATATTGAAGAATGTAAAAGGATATCAGATGTTGTAAGGTTTGATTTGGAGGTTAAAAATATCGAATGTCTAAAATTTGAAGGAGAAGTAATTGCATTAAGGAAAGAGCTTGAAAGTGTCAAGGTTCAATTAGGTAAAATTCAGAAATTTGATCGTAGTACTAATTTATTGAATGAAATGATTGGCAGACAAAAGCATTTTAAGGATCCTACAAGAGTGGGGTATGAAGTTGGAAAAAGATTTGTAGAAAAATCTAAACATGAGACGGTGTTTGCTATTGCAAATGGAAAGAATTTTACAGCCAAGAAAACACCAAGAGTGAAGGTTGATATTGGTCATCATATTGCTACTACTCAAACCAAAGATAAATGGGTTGATGAAAGGAAAAAAAGACCATCAAGATCTCCATTTATCAGGTATAACCACTCTCAATTTCATGGCTATTGCTATTGTTGTAATGCTTATGGACATAGAGTAAGAAATTGTTGGATGAATAAAAGTCATAATCATGTGAGGAATGTCAAGAGAGGTTCATACAACATGCCTAGAAGAAATTATCCTCTCTTCGGTCTAGAAAACACCATTATATGTTATAGGTGTAATGGGTTTGGACATAAAGCACAATGGTGTAAGAAAAGTTTGATAAAGCCATCTAGGGACTACATGTTCAAAAAAAAGCAAAAGAATACCTTGAGTAAGGAGAAGAAAAAGCCTATACAAGTATGGAGAAGAAAACAAGATTTAGGAGGTGAAAAATCAAAATCAATGCATGTTAATCAAAAGATATTATCCAATGCATAAGAACCAGCTCAAAGTTAGGAGGAGATAATCACTGTCTTATCTTTTGACCCAAGGAGTTAATTATGATGATCTTGTTTGGCATTGTGCATCCTATGTCAAGATTTGTGATATGATCTATTTTCTTTTGTCATGGGAGTTTGAAGACTCTTTGCATCAAGGACAGTCATGTGGAATGGTCTTGATACAGAGGACAAGATATCTTTGAAACAACATAACAGTAGTAGAGACCTTTGACAAACGCTATTGTGTTCAAATAAGAAAAAATAGTGAACAAAACAAAGACAAAAGTGATTTGATGTTTGAATATTTGAGTTGAATAGGATCTTAGATCATGCTTCATGCTTATGGAGTTGATGTGGTGAATGGAATTGTGGTTAAGAATGGAAATTGTCTTCTATTGCCTCATGAATTTGATGTTTTTGTCATAATGTTTTGTCTCTTGCAAGGAGTTGATAGTATTAACAATGATCATCTAGCAGTAATGGACCTACTTTCATTCTGTGATAAATGCATTATACATAACCACAAGGATATATATAAGTGAAAGCGCCATGATGTCAGTCAAATATATCTGTCAGAGAACATAGGTATGGTGGTTGTCAAATGGATGTGTGCATAGTGAAGAATCTTCCATATTGCACATTTGCATGATTTAGTATTATTGTACAATAACAGTACATAAATGAACACTAGTTTATGGTGTTGGTTTCATGATGTTGTGATTCTAAGTTTCCAACTTAGCTAAAGATAGTAAATGGGTTCTTCTTGTCTCATGCATAGTGATGATTGTTATGTATCTTTCTTGAAAGGAGGCAGTGGCATTGATTTCTTTCAATCATAATATGGTGTTTGAATGTAGATGGAATTAAAATGGTCTTCATGCACTGATAAAAAAAATGCATTTCAATGATCATGGAATTGATCACAGTTCCATTTTGATGCACTGTGACTTTAGAAAAAAGGATAGTTCAAGATAGTCACTGAAATAGGCCCACTGTTATGACAGTCAATATTGCATTGTGAACAATCAATGATATCATGAAATGGAGGTCATTTGTATTTTCTTATGCATGGTACTCCAACAATATGTTGATTATTTTCAATCTAGGACAATTCAATGTTGATTATATTGTCATTAATGATCATGGGAAAAGGATTGGATTTGATGACTTGAGCTGACAGATAGATTTGACAGATGATGTTGAGACAGCATCACATCCATATATTCACATTGAGATCTGATAGAATGTTTTTATGAAGAATGCTTATTCACTTTCTTGGATGATGTTGAGTGATTTTTTTGGTGATCAAATAATTAACATCATCTAATGTCATTGTTTTGCATTCTAAATCAAAGTGATAGTGAGTAGAAATGTTTTTGTTGTGATGTCAATATAAGGGGCAGTCAAATCTTCAGAGGCCAGTACAAACATTAGTAAGTCTCTTCATACATTCAAATGCATACAAATAATTAGAGGTATGGGTATGAGTTTGTAATAATGAAGAAGTATTTATCTTGGATAGTAAATCAAAACCTTAATAGGCTATTGGTGAGAGTATTATCCATGGTGCCATGACAATGTTTTGAAACTTTTGTGGAATACCATTGCTTGAAATATATAATGTTTTCTTGAAAGGTGGTACATGATATTGTTGCAATCATACAATGAAAATGATATCATTCTCTGCTAACATTCACTAATGAAGAAGGAGCAAGTGTAGGTTTGATAGTAGTATTTTGTACAACGAGGATAATTTACAGTTTTTCTCAGTCAATGTTGTCAGTGCTATCTTGTTCTCAGTAGGAGTAGTGCATATGATAGTGGTTTATGTTGATATCATGCCAATGGATCAATGGTTGTTTGGTTGGTTGTTAATGCATCAGTGTTGATTGTGGAACTTGTTGCTATAATGTACTCTTGTTGACAGTCTTTAATGGTAGTTGATCATGAGATGGATTTAGTGAAGTTGATAATAAATTACAGAGCAAAGGGGGAGCTTAGGTATACATTTTTTTTTAATTCATAGCTCTCTTATGTTTTATTTGTTTCTCTACTTGCAGTTGGTTATTGTATTGGATAATTGGTTGGCTTCTTAGTTGTTTATCTTCATGGCATCTCACATTCTCTTCTTTCAGTCTTTGTCATTGAGAGAAAAATGGGAAGAGATGATATGTGTTTTTCCATCAAGGACAAAGGGGGAGTTTGTTGGCTTTCAGTTGTTTATATGTTAGTTTTTCCTTGATGCCAAAACTATTTTATGGGGTTCATAACATCATTGGTTTTTGCCATCAAGGACAAGGGGGAGTTTTTTGGCTTTCAATTGTTTATATGTTAGTTTTTCCTTGATGCCAAAATTGTTTTATGGGGTTCATAACATCATTGGTTCTATTCTTTGCATTCTTAGATTGGCTTATATGCAGTTGCATTAGTTGGTGTTATGATATGCAGTTGGTGAATGTTTGTCAGATTGTTGTTAGATTGTTTACAAGTCATAGTGTTTCAAATTGATTGTTTAAGGGGATTAGGCATGATAACAGGGATTGATATTTGGTATGGCACACATGATGTTTTTAGTTGGTTCACATGGTGATTTTATATGATATTGGTGGCACATGATGTTTACAGGTGATTTACATGGTTGGTAATATGCACATGACAAGATAATGATGACATGATATGTAGTTCTAGTTTTTGGTTGATCTTGATACATATTGATGTTGACTCTTTTATTATTGTGACAAGGTAGTACTATTTGTAGACACCTAAAAATGGTCTGGAGAATCCAATTAATCTAATACGCCTTATTTGATTAATTAACCTTAAATTCCTCTACTTAGTAAATAAATAGAAATATTTATTTATATTAAGTTCATTTATCAAATCTCCTATTTTTCTCTCCTAATTAAATAAACAAAATTAAAAACTTTGTTTTATTTAATTATTATCATTTTTATCACATTAATTCTCTCTTAATTAAATAAACAAAATTAAAAACTTTGTTTTATTTAATTATTATCATTATTTTTTCTATCTTAAAATTGAATACACAATTTAAATAATTCGTGTTATTTAATTTCACATTTCCTCTTAATTAAATAAAGATTGTCAAAAATCTTTTATTTAATTATCACTCTCCTTTAATTTAATAAAACCAAACCCTATAGTTTGATTTATTAAATTATTTATTCCTCATTTTTGCTAAATTTAAATAAATTAAAATTATTTAAATTTATTGCATAAAGTTTGCACTATTCCCTCACCAATAAATATTTATTTCTCACCAATCAAATTAATGGCACTGCCATTCACGGGAAAGCTTCAAGGAAAATCTGCAGGAAGATCTCTCAACAACCTTCCACCCACCTTCCCTCTTATATTGCCTGGTGTTTTCATGGGGAGAAACCATTCCCCATGATCAGCTCCTTCTTCTCATCCCAAGCCTTTAGATTCTCCAGAAGAAATCACAGCCCCTCATCCCGGTTTCCTGTACAATTGTGCTGCCGTGAAAGCTATAAATACAGCTCTTGGGCTGCAAGAAAAGGATCCCAACTAATGTAATCTTACTCTGCAGGTTTCCAAAGCACTCAAGCATCCAATTCATCCAACAATCATCCAGCAACCATCCAGCATCCATCCAGCATCAGCATTTGCAGTCATGGCTTCCATTAGCATAGAGTTTGCATATTTAGATTAAAATAGAGTAGCATAATCTCATTTCTCATTCTCTAAGTGTCACTTAATAGCTTAATTAGCTTAAGAATCTGAGAGCTAAGTAAATTAGAGAAGTCTTTAGAGTTAGAGAGCAATAGGATAGCATTTTGAAGCTTTTTAGTTTAATTTAGTTTAAATTCATTGAGTTTTAGATACAATTATCCTATTTAGAAGCGTAGATGCATTGTTTATTTAGTTTTCCCCTTCTACACGCTTACAGAATGGCGCCCACCGTGGGGCAATACCCCGTATTTTGCTAATTTTTGAAAATCTTGTCGTACAGGAATCGGCATAAAAGTTTTTGCAGGATCGAGAGTTTTTACAGCGCGCCTGGATTCTATTTTAGCATGCTAGGTTCTTGTTCCAGCGCGCCTGGTAACTGTTCCAGCGTGCCGGGTTTATGTTCCAGTGCGCCCGGTCACTGTTCTAGCGCGCCTGGTTTCTGTTCCAGCGCGCCACTTCTTTTCATTTAAAGTCATTTCTTTCATCTGGATCCGACGTGTCTGCGGCCAGATTTCATTTATTTCTTTCTGTTTGGTTAAAATTTACCAATCCTAGGGTAGAAACAATAAAATTTACCAATCCTAAGATAGAAATGGATAAAATTTACCAATCATAGGATAGAAATGGATTAAAAATGTACCAATCCTAGGATAGAAACATCACACTTCTTTTGAGGTTTTAAAAATTGAACATCTTGCTTGTCATGGAGCAATATCTCCATTAGAAGTAAATCATTTGTCTTTTGGGCTTAAAAAGAACAAAATCTTGCTGTGTTTGGGTGACAGGTTTATGCTCTCCCCTTAACTGGGTGCATCAGAATACCAGACTCACCATTTACTTTATGCAATTTTATGCTTTTGTTAAAACCTTTAGACAGGCCTGCCGTAGTGGGAAAAAGTACTCACCCTACGGGAACGACCTGAGTGGGGACAGCCAAAAGCCATGGTATTCCAACCCACTTTAAAATTTATGTGAATTTGGGGAAACCCTCTTTCAACGGAAGTGCGCAGGATAACCATCCCCAAAATCTTTGTTTTAAAGATTGGGAGGTCTCTCGAGGGAGTTTATCCATTTGCCGCTCCGAACGGAAACCCTATCTAAGAACTTAGAACTAGAAGCACGCTTGTCAGTTTCTAAACATTGTAATACTCGGCGGTGCAGGGGCGGGGAAGAATCTACCCTCAAGCACTCACCATATAATTGCCAAGGACTGTTTGCTCAGGGGATCCGGTATCCACTTCCGTCACTCTGAGTACGCACCTGGAAAAGACAAAAACACGGGCGCCCTCTAGGGGGTGACATGGCTGTGTGAGTCAACGCAATTCCAAGCTGTGGGCCGTTCGAGTATATAACGATGACCTTTTGTCTCTAGGAGTGAGTCTTGTTTGGATTGTCTTATCTTGTTATCAAACCAGTAAAAATCAAGAAGAATCATTGATTCTTGAGAACATACACTACTTGTTTAGATTCTAGGATTTTAAATACAACCACTCTATTCTTGATTGCTGTGTTTTCTATCATTAAACTCAGATAAGATCATCACAAAAATCCTAAAAAATCAAAACACTTGTGGATTTCTCATGATTCGAGATTGGGTATCCACCAAGTTTGTCAAGAAATCTCTTGCCAAACGAATCCGAAAACCAAAGAGGACACTTGCCTACAAACAACTCCTAAGAAAACAAAGGTTTCTATATCAAAGCAGGAAAGTTCTACTCCAACATAGAACTTTTATTCATAGGTATCACGATTTCTCTAGAGGTTATACAGACGACTACGCCGTAGCTCCCTTAGACTCACAAGCATACTTTCAAAGAAGAGCTCTTAGGCAACATCACAATCATAGTCAGAGAATTCGTCCTGAATACATCCCACAACCGGCCATCCAATATGATACCAGACCAAGTGAGTTTCATAGAATAAGATAGTTTTTTCTGTCTTAAACCCCTTCGGGTCATAGTTTTAGAGTGCCCGGTTTCTGTTTTAGCGCGCTTGGTATCTATTTTAGCGCTCCTGGAATCTGTTTCAGCACGCCCGGTTTCTGTCTCAGCGCTTTGTATCTCTATTTTAGCACGCCTAGATTCTATTTTAGCGCGCCCGGTATCTATTTTAGTGCCTCAAGCATCTATTTTAGCATGCCTGGATTATGTTTCAGTGCGCTTGGTCTCTGTTTTAGCGCGCCTGATTTCTGTTTCAGCGCGCCTAGTCTCTGTTTTAGCGCGCTCGGTATCTGTTTCAGCGTGCCATAAAACCCAAAAAATAGAGAGTTAATAGGGCATTTTGTCAGCTTGCCCATATCAAATACAAGGTTTCTATTAGTTCAAAACAATTTTTTTTACAGTCCAGAACACAATAGTCATACAAAAAGAAAAGATTTACCCCTATACCTAGATCTTGTAGCATCTTGCATAGTGTCGTTATCACCAAAATCTGAGATTTTCTGTCAAAATTTCCCTATCAAGGATTCTATCATCCTTTCATCACGAAACTAGACAAAACAACATCAGATTTTTAAATCAACAACCTTGACACTTATCCAATCAAATCCAAGATCAAAGTCTAGGGTAAACCTTTTAACGTTTGTATGCCTATCTTCACACGAGCAGCATATCAAAAACAACAAGAACAAGAAAACGAAAAAATAGCAGCTATGACTGAAGAAAACCCTTGGGGACGATATAGCAACACTGATCCTCTTATTAACTCACATGAGAAGGAAATAACTGCAGAAGAAATCGAGAAAGTGCAACAAGACCCTCATTTCCATAAATTTATGGAAAAGATGCTAGAGCAAGACATGGAAAAGTATCTTCTCTTATTAGCTGACAAAGGTGCTAAGCTTCCTAAAGACTTTGATGTCAATCAACTCAAGGAAGCAACCACACCTAACTCAACTAATATAGAGAATCCAAATCAAATAGATGCTTTGACAAGACAAATCCAACAGTTACAATTACAATTCTAGAATATCCAACAAGGGCCAACAAAGAGGTATCTATTACAAGACATTTGCCCTTATCCATTTGACTCAAGCATCAACATGATACCATTTCCAAGGTATTGTGAGTACCCAACATACAACAAATACAACGGGAGAACTGATCCGTTTGACCACGTACGAGAATTTTGAGCTATGAGCATAGAGTTCGTACACGAGGACTCTTACTTACTACGGTTATTCCCAAGAAGCCTAGGAAACACTTGCATGGAGTGGTTTTCTAAATTAGAACCTGGAATTCAATCCTTTGAGGAACTAATCAATAGGTTCATAACACACTTCTCATCCAACATCCAACATGGGGTAACCTTAAAAGAACTTTACAACACCAAACAAGCAAAGGGCGAAAAGTTTCTCTCTTTTCTCCAACGATGGAGAAGGCTATTTGCTAAATACCCTAGATCTATTCCTGAGGAGGAGAAGATAGAGATGTTCATTGATAACTTAGTAGATGACATGAACTATAGATTGGACTTACAATGTCCATCCACATTTGAACAAGTTATCGAAAAAGGGCTTAAAATCGAAGAGGCTCTAATCAAAAGAGGAACAATCAAACATTTCACTGAAGGTTCAAACAATAACCATTCCTCTAACAGCAACAACGAAAAGCCAAGATTTTGGCAAAAGAACAAGAATACCGATACCATAGTTGATGCACATACATCTAAACTAGTATTCACCTTGACACCAACTACTACAAACAAACAAAACAATGGTTTTAATATCAAACAAAGTAGTGACCAAGGAAATAATCAAAATAGTGGAGAAACGAAAACCCAATCATTCCAATGACCCTCCAATAAACGAAAATTCACGCCATTAGGACAATCGTTGAAATCAGTCCTCAAAGAACTTTTAAACGAAAAACTCATTCAAGTGCAAGAGGCTAGAAATTGGGACCCTCAAGTCAAACCATCATGGTGGAATGACTTACATTACTGTCACTATCATCAAAATAAAGGTCACATGACTCAAAATTGTTGGCAATTAAAACATGTGGTACAAGACCTCATAGATCAAAAGAAAGTATTTGTAGAGGGCCCTCAAACAAACAAGGATCATACAACATTCAAAAATCCTCTACCCAATTATCAAAAGGGAGAATCTTCTTCCACAAACACCAAAGGTAAGAACATTGGTTATGTTTATGACGCAACAATCCTTTGTTTTTCTACTGCCAAAGAGGATGAAGAGTTATGCAATCAAATCAACCAAGACAACGACATTACATCTACCAATTTGGTACAACATATGGACAAATCCAAAAACCAAATCAATGTAGTCACACTCAAAGGGAAACAAGAATACCAACCGGTTAATGCCACAACAAGGGCACAATCCAAAGTTATATTGAAAGGAGTATCAATATCATCCCCATCAGTGGATCCCCCCTCCAATCAATATAATCTCATCGATCAATTACAGAAAATACCGGCACAAATATCAATCTTGGAACTTTTGAAGATTTCCCCATCACACAAAGAGGTTCTTGAACAAGCTCTCATATCAACTACAGTACCTAACAATCTGGATGTGTGTCAATTCCAAGCTATGGTGGGACATCTATCTACACCTCATTGCCTTTCTTTTTCCGAACATGATGATGTATCACTCACCCATCCGCATAATTCTGCCCTTCACATTGAAGTCCTTATCCATAAACATCATGTAAAACGTGTCCTGATAGATGGAGGGGCCGGTTTAAATATTTGTACCTTAAAGCTGATTCGTGCACTAGGATACTCAGATGAAGCCATTGATACCAGAGGAAAAATCACAATCAAAGCATATGATGAAGAAGAAAGGTCCTCTATAGGATTGATCATATTACCCATTCAAGTTGGGCCTATTGTCCAAAAAGTGGTTTGCCAAGTCTTAGATAGGGAACTGACATACAACATACTGTTGGGATGCCCTTGGATCCATGATATGCAAGCAGTACCGTCTACCTATCATCAATGCCTAAAATTTCCCGTCAATGGACAAGAGGTAACAATCACAGCAGACTACAATGACACCCAAGCTTGTCATACATTGAAGACATCTCAGGATACATTCATACCTAACAATAGAGAAGTTGGCACATCAGATAGTGAGCAACAACAAAGCTTCATTTCAAAGTGGCGTCCAAAACAACAAAGATCACAAGAGATAAGGGTGGCACAATCTAACCCTTCAAATGTTGAAGAACAATTGGCTCCACTCTCACATCAATTCACCAAAGAAGTACAGATAAGTGACAAAGGAATTAGTGAATATGGTGTTGGACACTCATTCCATCTATCACAAATGTTACCCTCCTTACAAACACATGGATAGCCATCCACAAACACCCACACTTCACAACAATCTACAACAGCATTAGATGGCAGATTTGTAAAAGCTGGGAGCTTAGATGAAGAATCAGAAGATAAGGCCATACTAAATTGGCTTTATAAGGATGAGGAAGCCCCCGCTTCCACAAGTAACATCATAGAGACAACTCAATATGGGAAAGGAAAAACTATTCTTGAGAAGATGGGATATTCAGGACAGGGACCTCTTGGGTTAAGGAAACAAGGCATAACATAACCAATCCAGCCTCTTACGCTCCAACATAAGGATAAAACTGGACTAGGATACATAGAAAAAGCAAGAGCAGAAATCACCAATAAAACTGTGGAGCGTATTCTTCAAATAAGAGATAATTCTGAAACAGATTCAAATGAGTATGAATGGGACAACCTATCAGAGGTTTCCTATGAAGATATTTAGATTGATATTATCAAAAAGTATACCCCCAATCACGAGGAGGGTCAAAGCTCAAGTTTTAATCCTATTGTCTTTGAAACGCAAAATTTCAATGACTCAAGTGAAGATGAACGGACATCGATTGAGATAAATGATGTGGAAGAAAATACCTTTGTAGGCCTCGACATAACCATAGACAACCTAGATGACATTTCCGTCTGAGCTTTCACAATCGCTGACCTCAACCCATCTAATGATTCATTGCCTTTACTACATCCCGAACTTATCGAATGGGAAGCCCAACATCCTATTAATCTCCCTGTTTTTGACAATGATTCCTCCATTATTAACTACCTTTGCTGTGAGGAATCCGATGCTTGTTCTACCAATACTTCTTTTAATGATGCTTTTAGGCAGGAGGATGCCAAACCTTCCAGTTACAAAAATATGAAAGAAAAAAATGGATCTAATGGTGAAAACCATTCTATGGCAGTATTTGATCCTAAAATAGTAAAAATAAAGAACGCATCCGATGGCGAAAACCTCATTGAGGCACCAAAGGATGGAAGGTTTGACATTCTCCCGCAACATTACCATGAAAGATCATCAGTGTTAATAGAACCCACACAGTCTATTAATATTGGCACAGCGGAAAAAGCAAGAATATTACACCTGGCCGCATCCATGACAGATACAGAAAAACTAGATTTTATCAAATTCTTTGAAGAACGATGCATCAATTTTGCTTGGTCATACTCTGACATGCCAGGCTTGGACACAGATCTCATTATGCATCACTTATCCTTACAAGCTGGCACTAAACTAGTAAAATAGAAGTTGAGAAAAATGCATCCACATGTTGCATTATTAGTGAAAAATGACTTGAAGAAATTACTAGATGCTGGATTCATCAGATCTATTGACTATGCGGAATGGATATCCAACATTGTGCCTGTTTCAAAGCCGGATAACACCATCAGAATATGTACTGATTTCTAAGATTTAAATAAAGCATGTCCAAAGGATGATTTTCCTTTGCCAAACATAGACATGATTGTAGATCTCACAGCCGGCCATAAAATGCTATCACTCATGGATGGATTTTCAGGATACAATCAAATCAAGATAGCTCCTGAAGACCAAGAAAAGACAGCCTTTACATGTCCATGGGGCACCTTCTGCTGGAATGTCATGCCTTTTGGGTTAAAGAATGCAGGAGCTACATACCAGCGGGCTATGACAACAATCTTCCACTACATGATGCATACCTTCATGGAGGACTATGTGGACGACATCTTAGCAAAATCTTACACCAGGGAAGGACATCTAGAGATATTGGCCAAAATATTTGACAGGTTGGAAAAATTCAAAGTCAGATTGAATCCAAAGAAATGTGCCTTTGGAGTAACATCAGCAAAGCTCCTAGGATACATAGTTTCTACAAAGGGAATTGAAGTAGATCCGGAAAAAGTCTAGGCCATTATGGAAATGCCACCTCCTAAGAATATCAGCACATTAAGATCTCTACAAGGTCGACTACAGTCCATCAGAAGATTCATCTCCCAACTAGCAGATCGGTGTCATCCGTTCAACCATCTCTTGCATAAAAATGTGCCTTTCAAATGGGATGAACAGTGTGAGAGTACCTTCAATCAAATCAAGCATTATCTGATGACGCCACTAATCTTGGTACCACCCAGTGAAGACAAGCCATTATTGTTATATATTGCAACAACATACATTTCTTTAGGAGCCTTGCTAGCACAAGAGGATAAAGAGGGAAAGGAACAGGCTATATACTA
>VDFB02077201.1:0-13682 GCA_007258455.2 Sequoia sempervirens | reverse complement strand
ATAAGGGGAAAGCTCCTGGCCCTGATGGCTTCCCAGTTGATTTTTTCCAAGAGTTTTGGGATATTGTGAAGTTGGATTTGTTGGAGATTGTCCGGGAGTCTCTTCATAGTAAGCAGATGCTTCGAGCCCTGAATGCTACTTTTCTAGTTCTCATCCTTAAAAAGGAAGGTGTTGATGGGCTTTAATTCTTTAGACCTATTGCGCTTTGTAATGTGGTGTATAAAATTATTACGAAATTGATTGCTGCGAGGCTTAAACCTTGTCCTCCTATTGTTATTTATGAGGAGAAAGGAGGATTTGTGGCAGTTCATCAAATTCTAGATGGGGTGGTGGTAGCCTCTAAGGTCATTCATTCTATGGCGACCTCGAAGGATAGATCTATGCTCATCAAGTTGGATATGGCCAAAGCTTATGATAGAGTTAAATGGAGTTTTCTACAAAAGATTTTGTTGGCCTTTGGGTTTTCTTCTGATTCGGTGAGTTGAACTATGAATTGTGTGACTTCTTCCTCATTTTCAGTTATTGTGAATGGTGAACCTTTAAAGCTTTTTGGTGCTTCTAGGGGCCTTCGTCAAGGGGATCCACTCTCTCCTTATCTGTTTATTATAATGGCAGAGGGGCTAGGTTGGTTTCTTAAATTTTGGGTTTCTCAAGGCTTGATTCAGGGTTGGAAATGGGGTATGGGTCTGCCAATGCTTTCTCATCTCTAGTTTGTGGATGAAACCTCTCTCATGGGGTTGGCTCGCATTCGGGAAGCTGAATCCTTTAGGCAAGTTTTGGATATCTACCTTGTTGCTTTGGGTTAGAAAGTCAATGAGTAAAAGTCTTCTATTTTCTTCTTTAATAATCCCCAAGCTATTCAGCTACAGATTGTAGCTATTTTGTGGTTTTACATTGGGTCTCTTCCCTTTGTCTATTTGGGTATTCCTCTTATTGTTGGTCGTCAGCCTAGGTCCTCCTGGCAGATGTTCCTTGATAAAATGAGGCGGAAAGTAACTTATTGGAATCATCGGTGGTTGTCTACATCTACTAAAGTGACTCTTCTCAAGTTAGTTATCCAAGCCCTACCCATCTACAGATGCTTTGTTCAAGTGGCCCCTATGCATTTTCTTAGGGAATTTGATGCTCTCTCACGTCAATTTCTTTGGAGTGGTAAATTGTTGTCTACCAAGTGAACCCTTGTTAAGTGGGAATTTGTGTGTAGACCAAAGCAAGAGGGTGGTCATGGTTTACGTTCTGCTATTTTGAATGGGCAAGTTGTATAATATACTCAAAACCAATCTTTAACAAGAAATTTAAATTTGTAATGATAAGCTGCTTCAAACAGATTAAATAATCAAATTGAATATGTAAGCACAATTTATCACCAGTAACAAATCTCATAAACCACCATCAATTATTAGCAGGTTCGACATATATAGGAATTGATACCACCTTACATGAATTGAATGACACACTAACCCGACTAGGGGATATAATGATTGTGGGCAATGAATGATCCAAAATCAATGGTGCTCCATCGAACCATACAATGCCTACAACAAACAAAGCTTTAGAATTGTCGTATCTGCATATATCATATGATTCCAAACTTTATTTGCTTCAGCGACCTCCCAGATGTGTCGCACGATCTCTGGTTAGGGAGATCCTACGCAGGAGAGAGGGATCTCAATATACAATCCTGCGTGAGTGGCTCCACCCAGATGGCATCACGTGGATGAAATCAATTGGTGACTGCCTCCTCCAACTCAAATATTGACCCACGTCTATGGTGGCCTTGTCCAGAGGATTCCGCCTCTTGATGTAGAAGCAATAGCCTTATAAGGTGACATCGCTATTGGTGTCAAAGATCCTACGAATACAGATGTTATTCATGAGCGCCTGAGAATCCACAAGCTGATGATGATCTTAAGCAATGTACGAATGAGAGAAAATACTAAACATAGAATGACCCAGGAGAGACTACACACTCTGAGTGGTTGAATTGAGCAACTACGTCCCCAACTTCATACATGTATCAACCTCAATTCTGTGATGCCTTCAAGTAGAGTAGTGATCCCTATAAATACTAATTCATCCGCCAACATGGAGAAGTAGGCCCAAATTATACATATTTATTTAGATTTAATTGTTATTTATTTAATAATTTAAATTTATATCTAATATTATTATCATTTATTATTAAATTATTAAATTATTAAATATTATTCTTAATTTAGCATTAAAAAATGCTCTTTCAGTTTTGTTGGAGATATGTTCCAAATCAGGAACATGACAAGTTCTTGCTGCTAAGCTTTACTAGCGTTGGTGTACCAATCAACACTAGTTATGGGCCCGCATTCTCAATCATAAATATCTTAGGGGTGTTGATTCTTTTGAGATTCCTCGCTACCCTCTAGAGGGGAGTGGTTCTATGATTTGACAGACTTTGAAAGTGGGGGAAAATTTGATTAAGTGGGCACTTTTTTGGATTTGTCATTTGAGGTCATAGACTCTTTTTTGGTTAGATTCTTGGGATGGTCACCCATCCATTCTCTCTACTTTTCCTCACCTCCAGTCCCTTTTTGATGTGTTTACTACGACTGGTTGGGATATCGTTGAGCATTATAAGGTTGCACAACATTGTGGATCGATTGTAAGCTTTCATTGGAAGCATCCTTCTGAGTGGCCACTTGAGGGGTTTGAGGAGGATAGGCATGAACTAGCTCGACTTCTAGCTTCCCATGCTTGTAATTCTTTGAGGGGACCTAATGTCCTGGCTTGGGATGGTTCTGATTTGTCTGGGAAGTACTATGTGTCTGTTGGTTATAAGCAAAATGGTAGGCAGTTGTTTGGGGATATTGAGGTCCCTTGGTGGAAACAAGTTTGGCACAAGTTGTCATGGCCCAAGTGCAATTTTTTCATGTGGTTAGTTGCTCAAAACTGGTGTCTTACTTGGGATAATTTATGTAAGCGGGGTTTCCAAGGACCCTCAATGTGTGTTTTGTGTCGTAGCTGTGAGGAGAGTGTCTCCCATCTCTTTTTCCAATGTTCCTATGCTTGGAAGATTTGGCATTTTTGGTGGGGGGTGTGGAATACGCCCTATTGGCATGTTTCCTCACTGGTTGAGTTCATGGATCAGTGGGGCAGGGCCCCTGTTTCTACTTCCTTCCTTCAAGCGGCTTGGGCTCTTGTCCCATCCTTTATTATCTAGAACCTTTGGTTGGAGAGGAATTGTCAGATTTTCTAGGATGTGATGTTGGTGGCCCCTCGCTTGTGGTGGAAAATTCTGCATTCTATGGGAGAGACTGTTGTGGCTAAGTGTGATCTGACTACATTAGTGGATCCCTATGATGTTGGTTGTTGTAATCGTCTTCATCTTCCTCCTCCGCAATGATAGCTCATGTGTAATAGATGTAGACATCCTACCCCAAAGGTGAATATGGAGGGGAGATGGTCTCCTCCACCTCAAGGAGTCTTAAAAATCAACACGGATGGATCTTCTCGAGGAAACCCAGGTCATGCAAGAATTGGTGGTGTTGGTCGGGACAACTCTAGAGATGTTCAGTTTATCTTCTTTGTTTATAAGGGTCTTCATACTAATAATTTAATGGAGGCTCAGGCCATTTTATCGGCTGTGGAACATGGAAGTCAATTGAGGTGGCGCATGATCATATGTGAGTCTGATTCCTAGGTTGTGATGAACTTGTTGAATAGGTGTCATTTAGAGGATGTTAGTTGGTAGTTGGCTTTGATTGTTGAACAGATTCTTAACCTCTTTGCTTCTTTGGAGTTTGTTACTTCCACTCATATTCCTAGAGAATGGAATGTTGTAGCCGCATTGTTTGGCTAAATGGGCATTCAAGATTGGAATTTGGTGGACCGTGGTCACTACCCTTGATTTGTCTCAACAGTTGGATCACTTGATGGAGCTTGATAGGGCTTTGTAATGCCCTTGGCCTTGTACTTCTCCTTGTTTTAGTAAAATTTTTACCCCTCCTTTATGTTAAATGCAATTCAAAAAGAAAAAAACTCTAGTTAGTTCCTTAATACATGGCATAAACTCATACCATTTGATTTTAAGGTATGACATAGGATAAAAATGCCAATATTGAACACATCGGGCCTCGAAGGGCTAAAGATCTAGTATCATAAATAAGAATCCAAGGAATGGAGATTCTTTCCTGTCTATTCTATTCTCGACGGAGAGGCTCGTGGATCAAATTCAAATTCCATATTAATATGTCTTCCACTCTCTCTCACTGAGGTATATATATTATATATACATGTAAAAATAAGAATAGCATGCTTTAGAAGTGGCTCTAAGATTTCGTTACATCAATTTTTTCAATTACATTTTGTGATTGTTCAGTGTGGTCTAAAATAATATAAAAATGCATTTAGAGAGTCGTTCTCAGAAGCATATTAAATTGTTGTATAGAGGAGAAACATTTACCTTTTTTTTTCTATATTCTATACTTTCCCTTGTTTTTCCAACATAAAATGGGAATTGAAATGGTTGCTTGGAAAATAATCAAAAGTTCAAAACTTCCAGGATAAACTGGCAAGTGAAAACTAGACTTGGAGAAAAATTCCCATTCATAAACAATATGTTTTAAATGTGAAATATGATGAAATCACTGACCATGATAGGGTACAAAAGATAAATCAAAACATTGAGATCACCTGCCCCAATGCCAATCGCCTAATTCCAATGCTATTCCCATCTCAAAAGAGGAGTCTAAGACGAATTTAAAGTTTTCCATGCATTTTGTAAGCATTTAAATATATCTTCCAAGAACTCATAACCTCGTGGTGCTCAAATATAGGCACTTGCAATTTAACGTTATCAATCCATGGTCGCTTGTGCATGGTGTAATGTAGCATCTTTCAGATAATCTCAACATCATCAATACAAGTTGCATCGGCCATCAAACATAACATATAAGTACTAGGAGGGTCTATATGCACTTGTAGGAGAATCAGGCAATCCAAGCATTTAAGTACCTTACTCTCTTTGAATTAGAAGATCCGATCCAAAAGAGGAATGTCCATTATGCTCCTCCAAAGGAGGCAAAAGAGAATTCAAATGTTACCAATTAATTCAAATGGGGTAAGGAGCATCTGAGGAACAATATCATGTTGAGATACCACATGACAAAATCTCCCAGACCAACCTTGGCAAGCAATCACCTCCCCGAGTTTGGCATCTCCTACTAAAGGAGAGCCAAACGTAATGCAAAAAGGAGAGGTGTTTTTCATCCTCTTTTCCAGAAACCAAAGAGCGACTAGGGTTGCAACTGCATCTCCCATGGAATGGGCCACAAATATAATGACTTTTCCCTGTAAACCTTGCAGCTGATGGAATAAACAAATAAATATCATTATTTTTTATTTACAAACTAAGATCTATACCAAATGAGGCAAAATGCGTTCTTTCACTAATGGCACTAAATAATTGGTGAACAAGTCATTTTTTATGTTGTTTACTATTTTTCAGGCATGTGAGTGAGTGGTAAAGTTAGATCATTACTAAGATCTAAGACTTGATTTTTTGGGATTGCTAACCCAATCATTAGAAAAGAAAAAAAGTGGGCCAAAAAGCTCAGGGATCTATTGTAAACTCTTATTGACTGAACCACGAAAAGTAATTTACTACTTGATATTCTTTCACACATAATAGTGCAACAACATAGAAGTGATGGAACTACTGAAATGGTTCACAAAAATAATGTACTACTGCAATGCACAAGTATTTTTAAGCTTTCCAAGGCTTAAATCTTAAATGATTTTCAGTTATATGTAACATTATCAAAATTCTTCATCGTTAACATTTACACTAATCTGTTACTTACCCTACAAATTTTCCAGCCACTTGACATATATCATATGTTTCTGAGATTAATTTTTTGGGGTTTTTCTAGTGACATCTACTGCTTCTTGAGTTCATGAATTTACATAACGACATATTCCTTCAATACAAGAAAGTAACATCAATCGTCATTGGTGACTACTGCATTGTCTTGAAGTACTAATAAGGATAAGGTCAATAAGTTTTCGATGGTTCCTACAATTTAGATGAGTTTCAAACAATTTGAAAAAGTATAACAAAAGGATTCTTAGTAAAGAGTCTTTATCTGCATTTCAAGTAAAGTAAAACTATCAAATTTTAAATAGTTGGAGATAATGTATATGATTATGTGTGAAGTAATATAGATAGCCAAAACACAAAAATACATTAGGTTTCAGTCTGATTATTCATATACCCCATAAACCAATGACCCCAACTATAACACAACTGCACAAGCTAACTATGGTTGGGTATATGAGAATTATCGGGGGAATGGAATAACAATGATTCTATATCGCACAACTACTTTATAAGATGGAGTTAAGGGTTTGTTTACCTAGGCTTTGAGATCTGTATTCTCCATATATACCAAAAACGATTGAAATCCCCTTTATGAACAAGGGTTGGCTAACCATCATCACCCTTGAGGCTGGGATGGAAAACTGTTTCTGCATTTTGGATATTGCACTTCATCTCTGCCATCTCTGACTTCCATAAAATGTGAAGAGAAAGTCACATACAGTACACCTTCATTTCTCTTTAGAAGAAAAGTACCATTATTTTTAGTGTAAACATTATGTATCTCATTCCAAGACTGGTCTAGGATTCCACACGAAGAGAGAAAACTTGCAATTTCCTGACCAGCAGTGAACCTAGAACAACAATTCTACTTATCAACATAATTAGGTATACAAATTCAAGTTTTCATGCTTTAAACCCTTCAATTTTAACAAAGTTCAACTAGTATAAAAATTAATGTTTTTCTGTTAAACCCAAAAAGAAGGTTTGCTTATTCCTTTGTATACCCATAAAAAAATCCAAGTCAAACTATCATGGCAACTAGCTTTTTAAGGTCTGCCAATCATTTTACAATTAACAACAGAAGCAAATGTCTGGCATAAGAAATGTCTCTAAACTCAAATAAGAATTCAAGAAAACATGCTTATTGAGGGGTAGTCGATTCAGATGCCAAATAGAAATCCATTGTTTGCAACCTTCTGCTTGCTTTATTTCCAGATGTCTAAGCAAGGTTTTCAATTTAAGGCTCATTTTATATACTATTATTTCTATGGGATAGTAGAGTAATGGATGTTATGCAAGAAAGTCAAGTCAACAGCATCTAACAAAACCTGTGGAAGAAAATGTCTTCCAAAGAAGGCACTGGGACAGAATGTGAAAGAAAGCATCCAAGAAAAAAACAATGGAAAGAAAAGTCTTGTGAAGAAGGAAATAGGACAGAACGTGCAGAATGTCATTGTCTTTTAGGACATATTTAGATTATTTATTGGGTTGTTGATAATAAATGAATTTCATTGTCACTTGGAGCATTATATCATTTGCTTCTATTGGGTTATTGATACTAAATGAATGTAAGTATTAGGTGTCAAGATAATCTATTAAAATGATTGTATTCACAATAAATAATTAGTTGATTAATTGATTTTGGATTTGATAGTGAAATTAAATTTGTGAAAATAAGTGTTGTAAGTTTTAATATTTTTGAAATTGTTGGAAATTTAGAGATGGATAGTTCCTTTGTTCTCTTGATAAATTTTGCCAAGGCCAAAATTGCCCCAAGAATTGTTTATTAGTCGATAGGCTATATCTAGTGGGAGGTTTTGTCTCAAACATGTCCCACGCTAGATATGTGTAGGCTAAACAATTTCTCGCTAGTTGTTTCTAATTATTTAAACATTTTGACCACGATGAAAAAAATTGATCTCACATTCAATGTTTAGATCTAGAATAAAATCATATTTTCATCGTGATTTGAATAGATTGAAGCAGCCGTTGGAGGGAGATTGGTTTTCATTTGTGACTCATTTATTTATTTTCATTGTGGTAGGTAGGGATTTGTGAATGGTAGGAGCAAACCAGTTCATTTTTGTTGCAGATGATGGTCGGTGTGGTTTTTGCTGCTAAGGCTAAGACATCGTCACCCACCCCTTCTTTGACTACAAGAGTTGGTTTTGTGATGGGGGTGCTGTAAGGAAGCAAAGGTGCATGGAATCACTTCCTACGCTAATCTTGAGAGGACAATTATGCAAATTCAACTAACTATTACAGAGATTTCAATGGACAAATAAACATGCATAAATGAAATATCACAATAAACACATAACACAGTAATTACCGTGGGGAAACCCTTCCGGGAGAAAAACCCCACCCTCCAAAACCCGCACAATGTATTATCAAATCAAGAAGATTACAATACACATGCAATGCAAGTTCTTATAGGAGCGCATCATCACAACTTGAACTCGGACTCAGAGAGACTCCTTCTAGCACCTAGTCTTGCAAACTGAACTCGATGATTCAAATACCTCCCCAAGCCCTGCTTTTATAGTGATTTACAACCTGGAAACCATTTGTGGTTTTACAAAACCATGGGCCAAAACCTTGGGAAAAACAACCATGTCACATGTTACCCACTTGTCATTTGTAACTCCAAGATGGAAAAACAACCAAGTTAAAATAGCATTTTCGTCCATAATTTTGTCCTCTAGTTTAGACCCCCATAAAAGTTATACAATGAGTTGTTTATACTCTAAAAATAGCCCTCCTATATTCTACTAGGGACAAGGCACATTTTTTAACAACTCATACACCTTTTTCCAACACATAAACATGTGGAGAATTACCACAAACAAATTCTAGAATTTTTTGGAAAAAGCTTGCAAGGTTGAGACACAATTCTCAACATTCTCCCACTTGTCGAACACCTTGCAAGAGTCAGGGGATCCAAAGTGTCATGAACTTAATTGCTAGGGGCTGAGAGCCCCATAGACTCTGAACACCATCTGAATTTCTCTGTGCTCACGGGCTTAGTTAATGCATCAACAACATTCACCAAAGTCTCCACCTTCTCCAGCTTCACCTTGCCATCCTCAAGCATATCTCTCACAAAATGATATTGTACATCAATGTGCTTGGTCCTGGCATGAAATGTCGGGTTCTTCGCTAGGAAGATTGCACTCTGACTGTCACTATAAGTTGTTACTGCACCCTATTTGAACTCTATATTTGAACACAATCTCTTTAGCCAGATGGCTTCCTTGCAGGCATTAGTAGTTGCCATATACTCTACCTTTGTAGTAGACAAAGCGACCACAGCTTGTCACTTGCTCATCCAACTGATTGCACCACCGAATAATGTAAACACATATGCACTGGTGGATCTTCTTCTATCAACATCACCGGCCCAATCTGAATCCACGTAGCCTTGAATATCCAAGGAATGCTCGTTTCTTGTTCCATGGAAACAAATAGAGTACTCTGAGGTACCCCACAAGTATCTAAAAACTCTTTTTACTGCATCCCAATGTGCTCTTCATGGATTAGACATGTAATGGGAAAGTACTCCCACTGTTTGGGAAATGTCTGGTCTTGTACAGACCATAGCATACATCAAACTTCCAACAACACTCTGATATGGTACTCGACTCATCTCTTCCATCTCCAATGGGGATGTAGGACACTGTGAGCTAGAAAGCTTTGTTCCCATAGTAACAAGAACACTCAATGGTCTGGAATCCGCATATTGAATCTTCTCAGAATAGTACTAGCATACTTAATTTGGCCTAGCCAAAGCTTTCTATTTTTCCTATCTCTTATAATCTCCATTCCTAGAATATGCCTTGCTGTACCAAGATCTTTCATTTCAAACTTTGCTGAGAGATGAGATTTTAACTCTTGAATCAAACCTTTTCCTTTGCCAATAAATAACATGTCATCAACATATAAGGCAATAACTAGGAAATAATCACCATCAGACTTGTAATAGATACAATGATCAGATTTAGATCGCACAAATCCCAAACTCAAAACATATGTATCAAACTTCTGGTACCACATCCTAGGACTTTGTTTTAAACCATACAAGGATTTCTTCAACTTACAAACCAAATGACTTTTACCTTTTACCACAAAGTGCTATGGCTGTGTCATAAATTTCTTCCTCCAAATCTCCATGAATGAAAGCTGTTTTCACATCCATCTGCTCAACCTCTAGATCATAAGCAGCTGCAATAGAAAGTAAAAATTGAATGGATGTCATTTTTGCTACAGGAGAAAAAATTTCACCATAATCAACTCCTGCAACCTGGGAGTAACCTTATGCAACCAAACGTGCTTTATACTTCTCAATTCTTCCATTTGAACCCATCTTCCTTTTGAACACCTATTTATAACCAACAGGTTTCCATCCTTCAGGCAATGGTACAAGGTCCCATGTGTCATTCTTCTTAAGAGCTGCCATCTCTTCTTCCATGGCTATTTTCCAAGACTCTGAATCATTCATACCAAGAGCCTCTTCTACATATCTCGATTAATCAATATTAGCATTCAAAGCAAATATACACCTCCAATCATCAGGAGAATATCCATACCTTTCTGGTGCTTTCCTCTGTCTACTAGACCTTCAAACAAGATCTGGTTCAGGTTCAGGTTCTCCCTCTTCCTCTGATGATTGAGAACTCGTAGAGCTCTCCTCAACATCTTGTCTTTCTAAGGGCCTCGATTCAACTTTCTCAGGTGTAGCAGGCAGTTGAATCACATCTTTCTTTTCTTCCATCTGTTCTGGCTGCACTATAACAAAAGAAGGCTTAGTTTCTCTAAAAATAACACTTCTGGAATAAAATACCTTTTGTACAACAAGATCCCAAAGCTTGTATCCTTTCACACCATAACTATATCCAATGAAGATACATTTGACAGCTTTGTTGTCCAATTTTGTCCGCTTCTCCTTTGGCACATGAGCATATGCCTCACAACCAAACACTCTCAGATCTCTAAGTGAAGGCTTGTGGCCCGACCACACTTCCATTGGCGTTTTATCAACAAGAGCTGATGTAGGAGACCTATTTATCAGGTAGCAACCAGTGGCTACAACTTCAGCCCATAACTTTTGTTCCAGTCTAGCTCCACTCAACATACTCCTAGCCTTCTCCATCAAGGTCCTGTTCATTCTTTCTGCAACTCCATTCTACTATGGAGAATATAGAGTTGTCTTCTCTCTTTTAATACCACAATCTTTACAAAATGTGTCAAAATCATTAGAGAAATATTCACCACCATTATCAATTCTCAAACACTTTATCTTCTTTCCAGTCTGCAACTCAACCATTGCTTTAAATTCTTTGAAATGACTGAAAACTTCAGCTTTACTCCTAAGAAAATAAACCCATGTTCTTCTACTAAAATCATCAATGAAAGAAACATAATAAATTGATCTACCAATAGAAGAAACATCAACTGGACCAAATACATCTATATGGATAAGATCCAAAATACATGAATACTTATGAGAACTCGAGTAAAACTAAATACGATTTTGTTTACCATAGATACAATGCTCACAAAAATCAAACTCAAGATTGCAGTCATTCAACCCATCAACAAGGTTTTTATTTTTCAAGGTCCGTAGACCCTTCTCACCTATGTGGCCGAGTCTTTGGTGCCATAACATGGTCTTCTCTACAGGAAACTTTGATTCGGTATATAGAGCACCCTTGGGTACCCAAAAACCACGACCATCTGTTGAAAGAGAAACCCTCTCCTCCAACAAAGTAGTCCTTTTCACAATCTTATCAGAAGTACTATTGCACTCAACCGTGCATGCATCGAGCTGGTACAATGTACCCAATCTGCTTCCTCTTGCTATTACCATAGCACCTCTCACCATTTTCACACCTGCTTTAGAAAACTGTACAAGCACACCCGAATCTATTAGTTTGCTAACAGATAACAAATTTCTTGCTAGTCCCGGGATATGCAAGACACCATCAAATCTTCTAATTCTACCATCAGAAAATTTCACATGAATAGTTCCATGACCAACAATATCAAGAACAGAGTTATCACCCAAATACACCTTACCACCATCAAAATTTTCATACTTACTAAACCAGTTTCTATTAGGAGTCATGTGGAAAGATGCACCTAAGTCTATCAACCATGCATTGTCACCTGCATGAGTGGCCAAGGCTGCGATGAAAGCATCTCCATCTTCCTTCTCGGACTTAGAATCAAAATCTTGCTTCTTCTTCTTCTTCTTCTTCTCCTCTTTGTAGTCCTTTCGGAAGTGTCCAGGTTTGCCACAATTCCAGCAGATTGCCTTGGACTTACCAGGAGATTTTGATCTCCCCTTATTCTTGGACTTAGAATGGCCATGCTGCTTTTCGTTCTTGCCTCTTTCTTTTGGTCTTCCTCGAACACTCAAAGCCTCTTTGGCATTCAGAGAGACCTTCCTTCTCATCTCCTTAGAAAGTAGAGAACCAACAACGTCCTCCATCTTCAAGACAACTAAAGTGCTCCCTATGGCCATGACAAGGCTATCCCATGAGTCTAGTAACAAACACAACAAAGTTTGGCACCTTTCTTCTTCATCCATCTTAACCCCAACTGAGGTCAACTGAGTCACCAACATATTGAATGTTTCAAGATGCTCAGAAATTCATCCACCTTCTTCCATTCTCAAGGAATACAACTTCTTCCTCAAGAAAATCTTGTTCACAAGTGATTTCGCTTGATAGATCTCACTTAGCTTCTTCCAAAGCTTCTTTGCAGTAGATTCTTCATGGACATTAATTAGAATTGAGTCTGCAAGACACAATCTAATGAGACCTTTAGTTTTTCTATCCATTACATCATATTGTGCAGCTAAAGTTGGATCTGCGGGCCTCAGTGTATTCTCATCCACCGCATCCCATAGATCTCGATCAATTAATAGATCTTCCATCTTCAGTTTCCACATCTCAAAGTTTGTGCTAGAAAACTTCTCTACATCAATTCTCCCCGACATGCTTGCCATCTTTACAATCCTACAATATAGAAAATAAAATACTCTGCACAAGCTCCCACTCAAACCTTGATTAGCTCAAAAAACCCTGTACCCAACAAATAGAACCAAAACTGGCCAAGCTCTGATGGCTCCTATAAGGAAGCAAAGGTGCGCGGAATCACTTCCTATGCTAATCTTGAGAGGATGATTATGCAAATTCAACTAACTATTACAGAGATTCCAATGGACAAATAAACATGCATAAATGAAATATCACAATAAACACATAACACAATAATTACTGTGGGGAAACCCTTCCGGGAGAAAAACCCCACCCTCCAAAACTCGCACAATGTATTATCGAATCAAGAAGATTACAATACACTTGCAATGCAAGTTCTTACAGGAGCGCATCACCACAACTCGAACTCAGACTCGGAGAAACTCCTTCTAGCACCCAATCTTGCAAACTAAACTCGATGATACAAACACCTCCCCAAGCCCTCCTTTTATAGTGATTTACAACCTGGAAACCATTTGTGGTTTTACAAAACCATGGGCAAAACAACCATGCCACATGTTACCCACTTGTCATTTGTAACTTCCAAGATGGGAAACCAACCAAGTTAAAATAGCATTTTCGTCCATAATTTTGTCCTCTAATTTAGACCCCATTAAATTCATACAATGAGTTGTTTATACTCAAAAACAACCCTCCTATATTCTAATAGGGACAAGGCACATTTTTAACAACTCATACACCTTTTTCCAACACATAAACATGTGGAGAACTACCACAAACAAATTTTAGAATTTTCTGAAATAAGGATTGCAAGGTTGAGACACGATTCT
>VDFB02077200.1:0-30054 GCA_007258455.2 Sequoia sempervirens | reverse complement strand
TTAATAGGCCCCTAAGACCGTTTATTATGGATCCCAAGGCTTATTTCATTTGGAATATTAACAAATTCAATAAATACATTCAATATTTCAACCCCTCGACATTCTCCCACCCTGAAAATCTAGGATGGGACCCATACGCCACCTTGGGCATATGAGTCCCCCTAGGTGGGACCCATATGCCACCTTGCACGTATGAGTCCTATTTGGGGCCTTTTTAGGGTTTGAGCAGGAAATTAAAGTTTTTTTAATTCAAATTTCACAAATGTCAGCATTTGGGATCAAATAAACGATAAGTTAAATGAGATGCCTATAAAATCTAAGTCTCACACTCATTTGCATTCATGAGCAATGAGCAAGTAAAGTTGAAGCCTTGGAGCAACATTATAGTTTTTTTGTAGGTCTTCAAGCTCACTTTCATTTAAAAATATAACATTTCCAAAGATTGATGATGGTTGCTTATGGAGGATCATGATGGATTCTAGGTTGGGGAGATGCAACAAACCATTGAACTAAGCCCAATGACTTGTTTCCTAAGTGATTCCATCTTCTATTATCATTCTTATGGCTTATTAGGGTTGATTGAATTAAACTATGGGCTAATTTTAAATATAAAATTCTCTCGTGGACCTATTAAGTTGGTACAAATGTTTAGGTTGGTCCTTGGGTATTTTATGGTAATTTCCTTAGTTTATCCTTTAATTGTCAATCCGAGAGTCATAAGCTTGTGAAAGGTGTTGCAAAAATCTACCTAAGGGCTGAAACTAATGAACTAAGGGGGGATGGATGCATCTAGGAATTGAATTAAAACACACCCTTTTAATCTACAATTCAAATCAAAGCACACTTTCATCAATTTGTAAATGAATAAAATCCTATCTTTAATCGAATTCACACTCTTAAATTCTCATTTAATACTATTAAAACCAATATCCTAGAATATCACAATAAACCTTTAATTCTGAATTAAGTTTGATTCTGTTATTTCTGCTTCTTGGCAGAAACCGAGATAGGAATATTGCTAGAAACTATGCCAAGAATTATAGTAACAGGAATTGTAACATAAAGTGTGATAGTAGAATAATAAAGTATACTTTTGAGATGATGTGCTATCAATAGTGAATTCCAATCTACATGAACCAAATCTTTAATCCTCAAATTATTAACAAATACATTAATGTATTGTAACTATGAATAATCAAATATGCATACAAAAAACTAAATTCCACGTGACTGTAAATAATTAACTTATGTTCAGAAAAGAAGTAAACTTGAAATCAAATCACACACATTAAATTACCACACTGAAAACTGCAAATAATTCATCAATTGACGTGAGGAGTGGGCCCTGCCTCCTTGGATGATTGATGATAAAAATGTTAATGCACTCCTCTAATTCAACTTAGTCATACATGCATATAACATATCCGTAATGATTTTTGAATAGCAAGACAATATTATATTAACAATTATCTATGAAGTCTTTAGGCTTGTACATATTTATACTAGAGCAAGCACCGATAGGTTTACACGGTTTGTTTATGGCCTACGACCAACAAACCATTTAAGTTTGATAAAATAACAAAACATGTGATTCTAATAAAATTAAAAATTGGCTGCTGCACAGAAATATAAAACAATCTTTAACAAGCATTATCCTGAAAATAAGTATGAACGAAAACAACTTGATCACTCCTCATCCACATCCTCAACCATCTCTACATTTTTTCAATTACTTCTTGCCAAGTTAGCCATAGATTAGTTAGCATTTCAACTGACATCGACACTTTCTTAATCATTTTATTTTCCTATTACATTTCATCAAATACCTATACTTCCTATGTCAAATAATGATAGGATGGTAGAAAAGATGAAGGAAAAAGGAAAACAAAGGGTAAAATTATTGGTACACTTTAACCCCCATCATTCCCCCACAACTTAAGATCTTGCATGTCCGAATGCAAGGAGAGGAAAAATACAAACCAAGTTAACTTGGTTAGTTTTTGAATGGTACTAGAAATCTCATGGGACCATTGTTGCTGCAACTCTTCCATTTGTATTTCATGGTCACTGACAAGCATATACTCATCCTTGGAGGCTATTACCTGTTCCAATTCTATTTTTAACTTCTGAATTTCATTTTCTTGGAGCTAAGAGTTGGCACTAGCTTGATGAAGCTGATCCTACAACTTTTTATTTTCCTGTTGTAATTTTTCAACTGAATTATGCAATTATTTGATTTGTTTGAGGAAAAGTTTATTTTCCTCAAATTCCTCTTCAACTTCAACCTTTGTTTCAATCCTTGTTTCTATCTTGGTTTCATCCCTTTTCTCTTCTTGGTCAAGGACTTTTCTTTCATTGCTCTGTTCAACATACTCCATTATCATCAAATTTTCTGCACCAAACTGTCCAACAAGAGAGAGAGGGATTTTAGACCTGTCATGCTTATCTACATCAATAAAAATAGGGCTTACAGATACCATTTTCTCCTTCCCTCCATCTAAAACATCATTAACTTGCTCATTATCCAATTTTATTTCCCCTGTAATGCTCAATTGCTCAGACTCCAGTTGTTTAGTTGATGCATTAATTCCTATTTCCTCTTCAACTTCATTAAATTGTTTCTCATTAAATTGATGGATTGGGGAAAGAGGATTCTCATGTTTGTTTTTATTTTCTACATCTAGTTCTCATTCTTTCATATTAATTTTGACAAATTGTTCCTTGCTAATTTAGTTCAGGATTTCATCAATTTCTACATCAATTTCTTTGTTCTAATGTAATGAATCTTTTTTAGTTATGTCTTCTATGTCTATATTGGTCTCACCATCCTTCCCTTCATCATTACAATGCAGTGGACAGGGAATTTGTGAGGAAGAGGGAATATGGTCTTGCTCAACTAAAGGTTCTTTTTTCAGGAGACTCACTAATAAAATCTTCAGAGTTTTGAGGAGGAGACCTATTTACTTTTTGCTTCTTCACCCTTTTCTTTCTTCTTGGTTCAAAGGCAGTTTTCCTTTTTTCCCTCCTATACTCCCTACTTTCTTTTCCTTTCCTCTTCAAGACCTCAGACAAAATATCAACATCCTAATCTCAGTAAACATTCTCAAGACTGCCCATATGACTAGCCACATTGGCCAAGTCTTCCAGTTGATTGATAAGACTAGTGGCAACCTTTTTAGTTTTCTTAACACTGGGAGACTCAAGACCCGATTCTTTTGAACATCCTTTAGACACATTTTTTTTCCTCCTAGCTGCTTTACCAGATGACCCTGAGGCTTTAGAAGACTTACCACTAGAAGTACCAATTTCTTTAATGTTCAAGGATTTCTTAGGTCACTTCCTAGTGGTTTGTTTCTTTGAAGGGTTTCCACTAGGTTCATGACTTTCTTTAGGGTTTCCTTTAGGTGTGTCAAGAATTATCTCCTCCTAATCAGATTCCTCAGAGGAAGATTTACCTGAAGAGTCTTTAGAGGCATTAGAGCTAGTACCATCATTTAGGTTAACATTATGTATCCAAGTCACCTAGGGGAGAGAGCTTCTTAAGAGCATCAATAACTAACAACCAAATCAGTTAATGATGAGCTAATGAATTCATTTTCCCCTTTTGAAATACCTTACTCATTCTATGCAAAGAGAAATGTAAGAAATAAGGTACATTTATGAGTTGATTCCACCTTAAATGGTTCAACAATCTAAAATGTGAAGCATATATGTAAACACACCTTCCCTCACAGGTGACATAGTAAATAAAAAACTTGATTACATTGTTCCAAATGCTTGGTAATGAACCCAATTTAGTTCCTTGTCCTTGCACTATCTCCACAGACTTGCCTCTCCTTAGAAACACTGTGCGTATAAGTTTTAAGTTTGTTACTTTATTTGAGCCGCTGGGAATAATTCTCGCCAATTAATGGAAAGCCTATGACATCAGACACTACTGCTATAGTAATAGGGAATTCTAAACCATGCACAAAAACCTTTTTCCCATCAGATCTCAAGGAAAATTCTTGAGCAAGCCTTTTATCAAAACCCCTCAACTACTTGAAGAAAACATCCCACTTTGCTTCTTTGAACACTACATAAATTTCCTTGTTTTCACAAGTCCTTAGCTCTTCTAAAGAGGTGGGTTCATGAAAGGGCCTCCTATCCTTCACCATGGTAAATCTTTGCTAGGTAGTGTGACAATGGTTTTAACAAGGTGTAACAAAGGATGGTTTTAACAACAACAATTTTTTTTTGAAAAACAAGAATAGTTTACCAAAACAGGAAAAAGCATTTCAAATTTAGTAATCATGACAGGTAGAGATGGATTATGGAAAAAGACATGGGAAAGTATGGTGAAGCCAAGCAAAATTAAGTTGCTATAATGAAGGAGAGTGGTGAACATCGAGGAAGTGATGGGTGAGATAAAATAATAATAAGGTAATATAATAAGACAATCTTACCCCCTAGCTTAGTGATGGACTATCCATAGGGCATGCCACCATTGGCCACAAGAAATAAATGCATTTAAGAAATGTAAAGAAAAGTAAAACTTTATAAAGTACCAGTACCAATACAAAGCACCGGTCTTGTCATGTCGTATAGAGTTGAAGTGGCAAGTGCGAATCATTGTAAGAAATCTATGTCATCATGAAAAACTAGGTAAAGTAGTAGACACATGAGAAAAAGACGCACGATCATCAATAGTGAAAAATGCTGATGGGACAGAAGAGTCATACTGCTGATGGGGTGGAAAGGACAATAGAACACTGAAGTGGCAACACAACTAGAAATGATGAGAAATGTAAAGGACTCTAGACCAAAACAAAAAGGAAGTTCCTGCTTGAAGAATGCTAGTAACAACATGAATTGGTGCCAACCACACAAGTGTCGATAGGAGACAAATGGTCCTACCCAAAGAAGAATATGAAAAAATGTCAACCAATCTGGAGTGGGAATGATCAAGAAGGAAGGTTGAAAGGATAGTGGTGCATAAATAATGTCATTCCTACCACACCATAAAATAGGTAGTGATAGGAATATCGACCTCCTCCAAGGTTCCTTGCATAAAAGTGATAGGAACCTGATTTTTTTTCTCTTTTTTTTTTTTAAAATTTCTTTAGTCTCGATGATAGACCACTAGTAACATGGTTTTCACCCTATCACTTCCTAGAGGCATCAAGTAACTGATTTTCACCCCTAAGATTATTGAGTAGTTAATGCCCGATAAAAATTGGTTTTCAAACATTAACTGGCCAACAATGCTCAAAGGTTTTCGTTGTTGGATCTTTTATTGCTTTTTTTTATTGATATCATTATTCAAAAGAAGTGAGAGGAATAAGAGTCATTTCTTCCATCATAATACAAGCAAATGTTTCCTTCGAAAAGGGCCATGTGTAAAGCTTCAAATGATTCCCATTAACAAGAAGAGCAATGTGTTCAGAATCCACAATACACAGTTGAACAACACCATTATCATACATAGTTTGAATTTCACAAGGATCGAGCCAACAAGTACATGGAACTTCCCTTTGAAGTCTTGGAACTAGGAGTCATAAATTAACACCCAATCCCCAGGTTGTAATTTTTGTGACTAAACGAAGTGGTCATGCCACTATGCTCTTTGCTTCTGCACCACTTCTGCATGAAAAGGACCTCCTGACACATTTCATCTAAATAATGGAGTTGAGCAAGTCTCTCTTTTTATGCTTCACTAAGACTCATCCTAAGTTGAAGAGTAGTGCAAAGAGTCTTCACTTCAAATTTAGTTGGAAAGACAACCTTCTTGCCATATATGAGCTCATACAGTTTCAGTCCTGTAGTTGTCTTCCAAGTTGTACAATAGGCCCAAATTTCTTTGGGAAGTCTTTTTGCCCAATATTTCTTGTGCAATGCTACTATCTTCATGAGAATATTCACCAATTCTCAGTCAGTTACTTTCACTTGCCAATTGGCCTGTGAATGATATGGAGAAGACTTCTGATGCTTGATTTCATATTCTCATACCAATGCAGTAATCAAGTCAGAGGTGAACTATGCTCCTTGGTTTGTGACAATTTTGCAAGGCACACCATACTTGGTAAAAATCTCTAAATACAAGAAGTTAGCAACCTTAGTATCCCTAGCATGCTTTAAGGCTATCTCTACCCATTTAGTGACATAATCTGTACAAACCAAGATGTATTCTTTATTATGAGGAGGATTAATGGGTTTGACAAAATCTAACCCCAATTTTTCAAATGGTTCTATAGATAACTGGGGGTGTAAAGGAATTTAATTAGAGCAGGTAGGCTGACCCATACATTAACATTTATCACAATGTTGAACATAAAGCTTGCATTCCTTATAGAGTGTGGGACAATTGTAGTCGACAGTTAAGATCTTCTGGGTAGTCCTATGAGCAGCAAAATGTCCTCCACAAGGTTCTGTGTGGCATGTGTGAAGTATGTTGAAGAAATATTCTTCGAGAACACACCGACACATGATGTTGTTAAGGCCATGTAAAAAGGGAAATCCATTTATCCACGTGTAATCACCACTAAGTCCAACCAACTTTCAAAATTTCCTCGAAGAAAAATGAGGTGGAAATCTGCAAGTAACCAAATAATTTTCCATGTCAGCAAACCAAGGACTCTTTACAGAAATAGAAAAAAGGTGTTCATGTGGAAAAGTATCATCCATAGGATGGTTCATCATCATGCTATAGTCTAGATAGAAAATTGACCACTATGTTCTCCCGCATGGGTTTGTCAAGAATGGTAATGTCAAATTCCTACAAGAGAAGCAACCATCAGATTACACGACCTGTAAAAACTAGTTTTTTCATCAAAATCTAATAGCAGAGTGATCCATATGCACAAAAACTTTGTATCCAGTGATATAGTGGAAAAAATTATTTATTGCATAAACTATAGCCAAAAATTCCTTTTTAGTGACAGTATAGTTTACCTCAGCACTAGTAAAATTCTTACTGATATAGTAGATAGAGTAAAAGAGAGTGTCTTCCTTTTGTTTGAGGACAACTCCCATAGAAGTATTTGATGTGTCAGTATGTATATGGAATGGTAGTTCCCAATTAGGTCCTTGTAACACAGGTGTAGTGATAAGTTTACCTTTGATTTCCTCGAAGGCTTGCTAGCATTCGAGTGTCTATGAGAAATCTACATCTTTCCCTAGCAAAACAAAAAGAGGCAAGGAAATCTTGTTAAAATTTTGAATAAACCTCCTGTAATAACCAACATGTCCTAAGAAACTATGTACATCCTTCTGAGAAGTAGGCACAGACAAATCTTGAATGATTTTCACCTTTTTAGGATCCACTTCAATTCCCTTTATAGAGATATAATGACCTAAAACAATTCCTTTAGTCATTAAAATATGAAATTTTTCATGACTTAAAGAAAGGTTAGTATCAATACATCATTTAAGAAAAATTTCAAGATTTTCCTTAGCTTGATCATATGTATCACCATAAATAGTAAAGTCATCCATATACACTTCTACACAATCTTGAATTAAATTAAAAAAAATACTTAGTGTTACCTATTCTTGCTACTAGCCCAAATAGGTAGTGCTGTTTATATTTTACAAGTGAAAAGAAGGTACATTTTAACTCTACTATGTCACATTCATGTTCATAAGAAATATCAAAAGACTACAATACTATATTGCATTATGCAGATGCATATAACATAGGAAAAAGTGCACAATCTTTCTAAAAATGTAGTCTTTATTGATAATGAGAAGTATATAGTGGCCCTCACAAGCTGAGGGACTGACTATCTTAATGCATATAAAGAAAAGACTATACATTTATAGATAAAAGAATGCACATAAAGAGAAGGGGGACCCATCATTGTTTGAATGATGAATCCCAGTTGCTTGGTCTTGCACCATTTTCAGTCCCTCCCACTTGTCCTGCTTCCAATTGACACTTTCCTTGCTGCTCCTAGGTTCCCTACACATGTGAGAAGAGTGCTGTTAGAGAAATTAAGGATCCCTAATCAAAATATTTACATACAACTATAAAAATATAATTTGATCCTCATGTGCATTTAAATAGCTTAGCATACCATAGATGTCCAGGAAAACAAGAGAGTTATCAAACACATCTATCATATGCTTGGTTTTATCTAACATGTTTGCTTCTTGTGCAAATATAGGTGAAATATTTGTTACTATTTTGATTCATCTGATTACAACATGTGGAGTAAAATGTGGCTCCCACAAGGGTTGAGCCCAGTATGCTGCCCTCTTGTGTTTTAAGAGGGGTAGGAATATAAGAAAATTGAACAACTTGATCAAATTGATGATAAACCTATTCTTGATGCATTAAATCAATATGGAATCATACCAGTTGATAAAATTTCATTATTATATTCAAATGATGCAACACAAACTGGGTGAATTATAAAGAAGGATTACTCTTCATCTTTTCACAATGAATCGAACAGTAGGCTGCCATCATGTTCCTCAAAAAAAATTTCTTCTTGGAAATCTTACTCTACTGGATATGTCTTTCAATCTTCTTAAGTGGATCCAAATTCAAGTTAAACAATGATGAGTGGAGCTTTATTTGATTCTAGATATGGAGTTTTATTGATAGATGCATCAAGGTCAATTATAGAAAAGGGTTATAGTTCAAGCTTGCTCTATGTGACTGGAAGGAAACTTGCTTGCCTATCATTTATGGTACAATTTGCATTAGATTTCTAGAGGTTATTGGGCATCATACAATGGATACAAAGAAAGTCCACCTAATAAGGAAGGTGCAAAAATGGTTTTCAGCTTGAAGAAAAGGGCAAACAGTGATAGAAAAGAAGTGGAAATGTTAATGAGAGTTTGCATGAGACAAAGCTAAGACAAGTGATGTAGGATAGTGACAAATGCATGAGAAAGGCCATTTTTCTAGTCTCTGTTTCAAGATACTTTAGTGACTATTGGCAACAAGATCATCACAAAAAGTAATATGCAAGGCTCTGTGAAGATACACCATGAATACAAGGACATTATCACCATAAAAATCAGTCACGTTGTCATGACAGGTTGAAAGTGCTTAAAGGATAGAGACCTATATGTTGCAAAGCATAGAAAATATAGTGACCTTGAATAATGGAAAACCACCTTATTTAGGAGTGTAGAGGCTTCATACTCATTGTGTTCTATTAAGAAGATATGTATCATCTATGATAGTGAGTTAATTGGTTCATTGTTACAAACAACCTGTATCCGCTCAATGGAGCATAATGAGTAAAAAGACAATAAGAAGAAATCAGGCATTGAAAAGAAAAGAACAGAGTAAGATCACTGAAATTAAGTATCAAAGATCAAATACAGTGGAAAAGGAGCAATCCTTGGTGTATAGTACAATCATAAAGACAATGATGTGGTTGAGAACAATGATTTATATTAGAATGGTAGCATAAAAAGCAAAACACAAGTGCATTAAAGAGATAAAGATAAAAAACATATCATGAGAAGAATCAAAGCAATGAATAGGAGAAATATCTTGTGAAGTATTCATGAAGAAATAATGATCCTAACAGCCATGTATGATATATGAAAAGAGTGTTTTGTGAGTTTTTGCAATAACAATGTTTTTCATGCTGATAACACAAGTCACAGTTAGGGACATAGATGTGAAAATGAGCAGTCATAATCAAAAGCATAAAAGACTTGGGGCTGTCCTACATATGAATTCAAGAGAGAGTAAATGCATGGGAAAAAGCATAAAAAAATCAACCAAATGTATATTTAATGATCTACAAAAGATATACCCAATACCAGGACAAAAGAATGCAAGCAAACATAAATACTATTTAAAGTCATTCATGAATGCACAAAGACCACATGAGGTGCAAATTTGGAAATGATAGGCCTCCATGAAAACTATAGCGACAGTCACCAATGATGAAGACTATGATATCTAACCTTGCAAATGGAGCCCATGGATGAATTTGTGAATGAAGGACAATAGCATGATAGGGACAAGCAAGCTAGGTCTGTTCAAGATCAATCTAAGAGAATGCAGAGCTATAATTGTAGTTGATACTTATGGAGTTTTGATGACAACTCAAAGTATAAGAGGACAACCTGTTCATCATGAAGTGACAAAAGCTCTTAATTTTAACATTACCAGGGGTAATAAAGACAACCAAAGCATATGGTAACAACAACAAAGATGGGTAGTCATGTGAGCATCAACATAGTTCCATGGTCTACAAGAAGATAGACAGTGAAATGAAAACCTTGTATGGATATCAAATGCCTAACAATGACCATCAAGGTTTTTATCAAATATTCAGTGTGAGGACATTCAAAATCCTTTTAGTGCTAAGTACATACAATGGGTAAGAGAGAATAGAGTTTCATTGACTATGCATTTCTGAGAACAAACAAAGTGAACAACATTTGCTTTTCATTCAGAAAATGAAAATGATCTCTATTTTTGAATCTTCAAAATATTCAAAATAGAAAATAACCAGATGATTGTGAAATGGCCGTCTTCAATGGAGAGCACTTTTTAGGTTTTATCTTCACTACTGCCTTATTGAAAGGCCAAAAATGCATTTATTTTGATGAAAAATGAAAAAATGCTATAGTGTACTAGGGTTTTGAAAAAATGAATATCATATTCAAAAAATAGATGCACCCAGAATGGGTACTGAAACCCTTAGTCGAGAATAAAAGTTTTCACAGAGTTTCCTTTATTTCTTTTACAAAAATAGTGAGATGAAAGTTAGGAACTGTTGACACCAAAAATTGACGAGATAACAGTGCCTTTATGGGAAACTCAGTTCAAGGGGGACCCCTTTGCGCCAAACTGAGTGACCTCCGGATTTTAAAGAAGCCGACTTCTTCTATATAATGGTTTTTGGAAAGGGAAAAGGAAGTAGATATAATGAAACAAATATTAATCTAAGGCGATGCGCCAAAGCTTTTTGATAGGCACGATAAATCATAGACTCAAGGGCCTGAATGTTATTGATATGTTCCAAAACACCGGAAGCTTAAAGCAATAGCATAAATAATTCATTTAATTGACATAAAACAGTATTGCATACATTCTCACTGCTAAGAAGAGTCATTAAGACATGATTTAAACCAACAAGTTTGCTTTCAATATATAAAAGTCTCCTCAAATGAAATGCTTAAAACAATAAAAAGCATAGTTCACAGTTTAATCAAGACATAAAAAGCAGAAAGACCGAACAAATAGGCACAGTCTGAAAGTATCTTGCAAATAAACATGCAAAAGAGGCCTGGCATCTCTTGCTAAAACCAATATTCTTCCTATAAATCTCGGACCATCTTCCCTCAATAGAGAGAGTATATATAGCCGGAGAGCAAAATCCCACCGCCTAGAGAGTTGTAACAGAAAGATTCCACAATCTCCCGTAATGATGCCCGGATAAGAATATTCCCAATGCCGTTATGAGAGCAGCCAATCGTGAGTATAATAAAGATCCGGGCCATCGCTTACAAAGCGTGTTCCTTTGTAATGATGGCGCGGGTCCCAACCTCGTGCTTCCGGTTGACGAGTGTCATCCACTTTAGAGAACCATGGCGAAGCAAAGAAATAATGATACCATCCGCTTCTACCATCCTGTTTGGCACAGCCTTGCTTTGATATTCCATAAGGCACGCGGCAAAGAAACTCAGCGTCCATCGAAAAACCCTTCTCCAACTGATCGAGTTTATGGAGAAGTGACATGTGTTCGTGGGGATGAGCGGTCACTTTAAAACGGGAAACGCCGCATGCAGTGGGCGAAGACGCTGCGGGTCGTGATTTCTGCCAACCCGTAGGCTTCGCCCCCGCTTCAAGTATTTTAAAACAAATAACCAATGACACGCGGAGTCGGTGGGTAGCTCCCGCCAAATAAAGAAGGCCAGAAACTTCAAGAGCCCACCGCAGATACCTACTCTTCATAGGAAAAGATTATGCATGCGACCGCCACGTACAAAGATGTGGGCCCCGTTTCGCAACCCGTAGGAAACATAAAGCAATTATAAAATGAAGAACCCCACAGGCGAGACACGTGGGCGCCCAGCGCAGCCTTTCAGGAGCCGAACAGGGAGCCGCTTGCCGAAGTTGCGAAGCAAGGAATGCACAACGGGGGAGATCAAAACCTGCCGGGAAGCCGAAAAAGACACGGAGACGCGCATGCCAGCGCACAAATATATGCAAAAAAGGGAACCCGTAGGGAGCTGCTTGGAATATTATTTCAATAGCTTTTGGCGACTAACAGGGGCGTTTCGAATAAGGAACGGAGAATCCAAAAAATCTCTGGTTCTACAAACCAGAGCCTTCCTTTCTAGGGCAAATGGAGTTAGAGCTTTGAAAGTGCAGCCTGCAAAGGCACCCATTCAATTTTGGATGGCTTTGCCATGCTGCGCAAATTCTCTTGTGCTCCGCGGAGATCAATAGCTTCCTTATGAGGCAGCACCTCTGGCAGGCCAGCGCCTGCTTCTATGAGGAACAGCAGCTGAGAGAGTGGATGAATGATTGCCTCGATATCTACTGCCGTTGGGGGGCTGCCGAGTTCCTTGAATGCCTCCGGATCGTTCTCCTTCTGCTCAATGATCTCGGTAATCTGCGCAGCCGTGGCAATAGTGCCATCCTCAAGAAATGGGGACGACAATCCCAACCTGCCTAACTCAGAGAAACTCCCTCGAATGCCATCCAGCGCTTTGTTTAGAAAAGTCGCTGCTGCCTTAGTACGCTGGAAAGCGGAGTGGCAATGAATGAACCTATTTGCTGTTTGAGCTACGGTGTCCCTATCTTCAATACCTGCCCTGGCAAGGATCTCGTCTGAGACCGAGTATAGCTTATTTAACAAGTCCCTCGCCTCGAGAACCTTTTCCAGGATGAAACGCGAGAACTGTTCCATTGTGTCATGGGCCCCCTGATTGAGTTTTAACGCCCTGTCGATGAACCGGAGGGTAGGCTGCAGATTTAGGCAGAAGGCTTTGATTTTCTCCCAGTGAGAAATGTACAATTGCCTGACCAGTGGGATGATATCCGGTTGGGTAGGGGCTGGTAGCAGGGAGACCTTAAGCGAAGAAATCTCTGTCTCGTGAAATGAGGGCCTCGACAAATTCTGCCTTCTTCTTCTCAGATGCCAACTGCGCTTCATAGCTATTCATTTGTTTGTGCCAATTCTGTTCAGCTCGAGAGTGGTTAGCCGATTGCTCTTCTAATGAAGCTTTCGCCTCTCGAAGCTCATCTTCTAGCTTGGTCTTCGTTTCCCGGAGCTCCTCCTCCAGTTTAGTCTTCAAATCTTTGAATTCGGCCTTTTTTTCCTGTATCTTTTGCTGATGCTGCTCTTGTAGGTGTTCCATCTCTTCGCCTTTCTCTGCCAGCTTCTGACTGAACTCAAGGTGGAAGCGTTCAAGCTCTTCCTCCATCGATTGTAAGCTCTGTTGCGCCGTTTGGTTTTGATTCTGCAACTCTTTTAATACGACTGGGTCGGCTACTCGGACCTTTGCAATTTCGCCCTGAAGCCTGCTCCTCTCATTCTCTACTGTTAGCGCCCTTTCTGTCATTCAGGTGATATCCGCCTCTAAGAATTTCTCCTTTGCCTCTAAAAAATTCACCCTGTCCTTGGCTGCTTTGAGCTGTTCATCCTTCTTTTTCAGCTGGCGACCAGTCTTTAGGAAATCGGAAGTGACCACCCGTTGTCTCTCCTCCATGATTTCGACTTTATCTTGTGGCCGGGCCATCTTCATGTCCAGTCCGACAGCATAAATATCATAGTCCTCTAGTTGCATTTCTCCCTGAGGCTTGTTTATCCTTGGGTACATAGTTGCAAACTTTAATTCTTGGCGGACCTCGTCATACGAAGCCTGTACTCTCAGCTCAGCGGGGGCATTGTCATCCTTTGCCCTTCGTCGCCTCATTCTATTTGCGCGCGCTTCCTTCCTACAATCTATCTGTGCAATGAATTCAGCTGGTGATGAAACCAGCCCACCTGCGAAGGGAACACCGGAAGGTAGGGTGTAGGGATAGGTAACTTTCATAGGCGCCCGCATTTGTTTCTTCTAGAGGGTGACGGTTTGCGGAGAAAAGTGTGGCATGTTCCATAGCTTAGCCTGGGGGGTTTCAGCCTGGCTGAATATTTGCAACGGCTGAACCGAAGATTCAGTCGTAAGGCCTGTTGGCCGAGTAAAAAGAGTCGCTGCCTGGGGCTTGGTTTGCTGTGGTGGGAAGGGATCTGTAAGCATCTCGGAAAAAGAGTGGGGGCCGATGGGAGGAATATCTTTGGATAGCGAGGTGAGGAAACTCTGGGCGGCAGCAGTAGGCGTTAGCATGCCCGGAGGGGTGATTATAAATGGTTGGGCTTATGAATATTGGGCAAATCCCCCGGAATAAGATGGGCTAGAAATAGAGGGTGAAGGGCTCAGACGAATGGCAGGAGTTGCCAATTGAGCAGGGGCGGACGTGAAAGAATGAGATGCAAGAGAGGAAGGAGCGAAATGTACCTGTTGACTGGTCGGTGGTGGCATCGGGATCGTTTAGGACTCGGCCGCAACTTCTGACATTTGACTAGTAGCGGGTGTTTCCCCTTTGGACGGTTCATGCAAAACTGTCCCGACAGCACTTTCCGTGCGTTGCCTTTTCGCGGGGGGACACTCACTAACCTCGGCAGTCGGATCTTTCTGCTGGGGCACTAGCCTGACCGGTTTAGCGGCCCATGTGCGCGTAAGTGAGCTCCTTGATATGTTAAAGCGCACATTAGTGCCGACATAGGCGGGATGCCCGGGGGCATCACCTTCCTGCGAAGATATCGCCGTCTCTTCCTCCGGCTCATCGGAACCTTCTGCTTC
Organism: Sequoia sempervirens; assembly: GCA_007258455.2. NCBI lineage: Eukaryota > Viridiplantae > Streptophyta > Pinopsida > Cupressales > Cupressaceae > Sequoia > Sequoia sempervirens. The sequence continues at coordinate 15,246 of VDFB02077200.1, read as the reverse complement.
GCTCTTGTTAGCGCTGGAGGTCGGGTTGGGATGGCCTTCATCCCAGTGTCTTTCGAATTCCTGGTCGTCCTTCAATTTATTATAAGGAGCCTTCAACTGCCCTGTTTCTTGGCGGTATCTCTAGAAAGCTTTTATTTTTTCATCGCTCCATTCCTCGTCCACTTTCAACTTGTTATACATGCTGCGCTCTATCAGAAGGTTGTCCCTGGCCATGGCCACTGGAAAGTAGAACTTGTGCCATGGGCCTCTGGTATCCGGCGTAGGGATTTGTGCCAATTCAACCAGATCTTCATCTTTATCAGTTCGGTTATTACGCCGCTTCTCCCAGTATGGTCGGGAAACATGTGTAACTCTCATATGCGGCTCAGGTAGGTCATTGAAAGGGTTGTAATCCCACTTATCATTTACTAATACTAGCCCTAGGTGTGCTAGCTTGTCCCCTAGCAGCTGATGCGATCGCTTTTTGACAAGCGTTATTGACTTGAAGCTCTTTGGGCAAGTGAAGAATCCCTTCTTCTTGCACTTTTGCTGCTACAAAACATGAAATCAATGACGCATACCTGCCGGTAAACCTCCAGCGTGAGCACTCTATCGGTGATGCAAGCCGGGAGCAGGAAAGGCTTGCCAATAAAGCCCCTCATTCGAAGGATCGTGAAATTCTTGCCCAGGAACTAGTCACAAGCGGGGGTGTAGCCTTGCAGAAATCCAGTCTGCTCAGTGTTAAGTCGGATGATATCACCCTTTCCGATCAAATCATTTAGGACCGGGGCTATGAAATAGTCCGCGAAGGCATAGTAGTCATATGTTGCGGAAAGGTAGGGTGTCCATGTAGATACCGGCTTTCTTTTATTCTGCTCGTCAAAAATTGATAGTGGAAAAAATCGGGCGAAGAAATCCGGATTCTGATGCAGGAACATGTGGATCAGGTAGGAAAGAAACCTAAATTTCTTCTCCGCCTGATAATTCTCTATTTGCTGTATCATTTCCTCGACCATGAACTCGGCAAAATCATACCAGAAAAGTTCATGCTGCCTGCGAAACTGTATTGCAGGGCCCAGCTGAAAAGCCTCGATCTTCTCATCGGAATCACGGCCGCAAACAAATGCCAGCATGGATATGGGGTCCTGGAGGTCATCGCGGAATGAACCGCGCAACAATGGGATGCTCGGTGCCTTAGCGGACATAATACCCTTCTTATTAGTCTCCTCTAATAGGAAGTCGGAGCTGGTTTTCATCCTTTTCCATATCTTTTCCCCTTTGCTTGGGCGGAAATATTCGATTTTCTCCTTTCTTGTCCTGGGGTCAGGAATGCATAACATATGCCAGATGGCTTCCGGGCCGATATGAACCCTTAAATTGCGACCCTCAATGTAGTGGGTCTTTGGATTATAGCGTTGAACAGCTGCGTCGACTACCTCCGGGCAATAGTGCACGAATGGGACCATGTATTGTGGCAAACCGCTATACCAGACTCTACTTGCTGTTGCCTTCTCCGCCGCTGGTGCTGATAACCTTGCGCAAGCTGCCTCCCTAAGAGATTTAGGGTTCCTAGCAAGCTTTGGATCGTAGATATTAGCCCACTTTTCTCCAACCTTTTTCAGGTTATTCCACTCTTTGGGCCTCTCCAGCTCCTCTGTGTTGGGTCTCCTCACCTTTTGGGGTATACCAGGAGTGGCATACGCTACATCATCGTACACGTAAACCTCGGCCGAAGAACGAATAGCCGAATACAGTTCCTGGCTAATCCCTTCCTCTGCTGGCTGAGCTGAAGATTCCGCCATCTTTCTTCGCGGCAGAACTTGAAGGTTCGCTGGCCTTTGAATACGCTTGCACTGGAAATACAGACAGAAAACACTTCGCGCACTCCTTAACTTTTAGGAAAAAAGACTTGGGAATAATAAGCGTTTTCATGCAATAATAGCAACTTTCCTCAAGGTGGTAGGCGAGCGCGAGCCCTTGCATTTAATTCGGCATGTACCGTTAACTCCACAACTCGTGCAAGATGAGCTGATTGCTTTTTTCGAGGTGGCCGGATTTCATCATTGCTTTTAGAATATCGTGTGATACGCCCTGATTTTCCTTGGAAATTGAGCTTGCAACTAGCCTCCTCGCGTTGTGTTAGCATGTACCGGTAATTAATATCCCTGGCCGAAATGATTACGCCAAGCAAACGATCACCGCCTAAAAGAGATATGAATATCGCCTCGGGCTCTGGGATGTGCTTGAGATTTGACACCATAGCATATGGCCATACGTCCCTTCATCAGCAAGTGCCACCCTTTTAAAGCTCAATTAATTAACTTGATTTAATTAAGCATGCCTTGAGCCGTGCTACCATGCGTGTGCCAGCCCAAAACGTGAACAAACGCAGACTCGGCCCTCGAGATTGTAGCCAATATACATCACGTTGCTTACGGCGGATTGGCATATGTATTATCAATTTTCTATAAATAGGCCAGTAGATAGCAAACATACATACTTTGCGTCGAGAAGTGATAGGCAAGTAGAATACTGCTAAGCGAGTCTTTTCATAGGTTAGGTAGTAAGCAGCTTTCGGCATACTTAGCAGATTTAGGAATAGTCTTAGGAGAGATGGATACTCCCATTCGCTTGACCTCCTTCAAATCACAAACAACATTTGTAGATGAAATCTCCACCAGGAGGCTTAAGAGAATGACGAAGAACAAGCACTCGCTGGTTTTAGTAGACATTAAGTGGGTTCTCGGCAAGGACTGTGTGGAGTATGAAGATAAGCATCGGGTGAACACCGATGTGTGCTCACACTTTGTGGCGTCTATGCTGGACATTTGTGTCCCTCGGCCGCTTGTATTGAAGCTAGTCAAAGAAATCTTCCCGAAGAAGTACCTGAACGGTCTTGGCGAGGTTGTCATACACGCTGCGTATGGAATCGGCCTGCCATCAGCCAGCGACCTACATCGCTATATTGAAGAAGAAGCTGTCGTGGCTTGGCTACCATTCCTTAGCGGATTCCGCCTGCAGACCCGTGGTCAGCATCAGCAAAGGGTTACCCAGGCTCTTCACTTCCTGTTCAGAAGCTACAACATGATACCATTCTACGACGTAGAGTGGTATACTAACTTCAGGAACCTGGTGTACCCACCACCGACGACAGCCGCGCTTCATGATGCTGCCAGTGCCGCCGAGGAACCTATTGACGAGGAAGAAGCGGACGCTGTCTTGAATGCGTCGGTTGCTGCTAGCCACTCCTGCGGATAGATGGTCCCCTTGCCTTGGTGTTTGTTGATGTAACCCCCTTGCTCCGTATCAGCCTGATAAAAGGCCAACGTATATATATGCTCTTATACTTTGTATATTTGAAAATCGGCATTCATGCCATTTTGTAACTCAGAAACATGTATATAAAAATATACGTCTCTTTTTGTTGTGAAATTTTATGCTCCTGTTTGCTTCTGCGTGCAATTTTTTCTGGGTTTGCCAATTTTGTATGTTTTGTCTCTGTTTATGAGCATACTTTTGTGTTTTAAGAACTCCGGTGCTTCACCCACTAACGATGATAAGCGAATACATAACAAGTCAATTGGTTTTAGCAAAAGGATAGGCCAAAAACAGGAAAGGAAAAAGAAAAAGCGTTATTTACAACTGTACAGGGTAGGGCTTGACGCTTAATGGAATAATTTAAGGTGAATCCCATTAACCGGGATTCCTAGAGGCTCCTGTTCCATATTTTCCAGCTCGAAGGCATTGTGTTGCATGCACCGAATGATTTTGAAGGGTCCTTCCCATAGGCTATCGAACTTACCATGCTGACCTGGCTTTGCAGCCCTGCTGTCGTATTTTAGCACTAAATCTCCACTTTTTAGGCCTTGGTCGGAAGCCTTTTTGTCAAACCACCGTTTGACCACCTGTTGACGGCCTGTCATGGCCTTTAGGGAATTCTCCCTTTTTTCTTGCACTTCTAATAGTTCGGCAAGCCGAACTTCCATGGCATCATTCTATTCTATCTCAAGAGATTTCAACAACTGTATCGCCGGAATTTCCATAGAGATAGGTAGCAGCGCTTCTTTCCCATATACTAGCTCATAGGGCGAAGTCTTGAGGACTTGTTTAGGAGTTATGCGGTTGGCCCAGAGTGCTTTTCAGAGGTTTTTGTGCCATTCCCTCTGGTGTTCCGAGCCCACCTTTTTGAGAAGTCGGACTAAACTTTTGTTTGTTGACTCGGCTAGGCCATTTCCCTGTCCCTGTGGATAGTAGTTTGAAGATGTTTTAAGGAATATGCCATTTTTCAATGCAAAGTGACATACCTTTGTGCCTACAAATGCTCTAGCATTGTCCGAAATGATCATCTTCGGAGGGCCGAACCTCATCACCAGAGCCTCGAGGAAGTCCATAATCTCTACCTCCGTTGCCTCTTTAAGGGGAACAGCTTCAGCCCACCTTGTGAAGTAGTCTGTAGCTGTTAAAATCCATTTATGTCCGGAACTGGAAACCGGGCTGATCATTCCGATAAAGTCCAAGCCCCATTGAGCAAATGGTTCATCCGCCACGATAGGTTTCAGGGGCATCGCTGAATTCTTCCTTCGGTCGGAGAATAACTGACATTTTTTGTAAGTCTTTACCAGAGAGTAGGAATCATTGAAAAAGCGTAGGCTGGCATTATCCAAAATTAGACTTTGATGATCAGAGCCGAAGGAAACGTCCACGCTATATTGTGAAATGCTGAGATTCTCTCAAGGCTTCCAAGTAACGCGACGAGGAGCACACCATTAAAATTCTTTTGAAGAGGACTCTCTATCGTATCCGCAATTGAGCCGGTGTAATACCTTCTTTTTCTCGGGATGAGAGGTCTAGTGGTAAATTTCTCTTCCGGTTCGTATTTGAAGCTCCATTCTATCTTACCGACCGTTCGATCCTGATCCGCGACGTTCACCTTTATAAAAGATTCCCACCTTCCTCGGTTTACTCACTACTGCAATTTATTGTCCTGGCCCTGACCTCCACAAACATATTCTTCCAGATCTTTAGGATCCACTATTCTTTCGATTTCTCCTCCCATGATATTCCCACACGAATAAAGTGACATATACCAGATTCTTTGTCTGGAATTTGATGATGGAACTGGTTCTTATTTATTTGCGAAGTCGCTTAACGAGACGACTTATTCTTTGAGTTCAATGAACGCGAATCGGATGTTTCCTTTCCTTCTCTATCCTTTTGAGTCAGAACAGTAGCGATACTTGACTTGCTACTGAAAGCATACATTATAAAATCTTTATGTTGATCTGGATTGATCAACACTGGGGCTGATGAGATAGCTTCCTTGACCTTCTCAAATGCCTCCCTCGCCTCCGTTGTCCACTTGAAAATTTGATCCTTTTCAGCATTAGGGTGATCGGCCTAATCATTCCCGCAAAATCGGAAATAAATTTACTGACGAAATTTACTTTGCCCAGAAAAGACTAGACACCTTTCTTATTCACCGGGAGAGGAAGCTCCTTTATAGCCTTTACTCGTTCTGGGTCAATTGAAATACCTTCCTTCGACACAACATGTCCTAACAGCTTACCCTGAGGTACACCGAACACACATTTCCTCGAATTTAAGGAAATCCTGAACTCTTGGCACTTTTGAAACACCAACTCCAAATGATCAAAATGATCATCTTTAGATTTGGAGAACACAGTAAGATCATCCAAATAGATTAGGATAATCTTATTGATCAGCTCGCTAAATGCGACGTCCATAGCTCTCTGGAAGGTTGCCCCTGCATTAGATAAACCAAAAGGCATTTTAGCATATGCAAACGTCCCCCACTTGGTGGTGAACGTAGTCTTGTGCTGATCTTCCTCTCTTACTCAAATCTGGTTATAGCCAGAGAAGCCATCCAGTAGAGAGAACATTTCCGATCCCGCGACAGTTTGGAGGATCGACTCCATAGAAGGCAAGGGATAGTGGTCCTTCAGAGATGCTTTATTTAGGTCTCGAAAATCTACGCATAAGCGGATATCACCATTCTTCTTTCAGACTGGTACCAGATTTGATACCCAAGTACTATGTTTAATTGGGAAGACAATACGCGACTCAATGAGCTTGGTTAGCTCTTGTGCCATCAAGGCTTCAACTTTAGGGTTGACCGGCCGCTGTTTCTGTCGGATTGGCTTCGCACCTTCTGTTAGCTCAATAGTATGTTGAATGATACCAGGATCATAACCTTCCAGATCATCGTAGGACCAGGCTACTACTCCATATTTCTCACAGAAATTCATAAGCCTTTCTCTATCTTGCTGTGACACATCTTTTCCGACCCGAAGGTTCCTGTCATCGGAGACCCGAAGATTCTCATAATCACCTTTTTCCGCCACGAACTTCCTCTTATCATTTCGGGCGTCACTACAATCGAAAAAATTTTCGAGAGTAACCAATCCTTTCGGAAGCTTATTTGATTTCAGCTGCATAATTTGTCCCTCGTAGGCCTCAGCGATCTTTGGTTCGAGTTGATCGGCAAATTCCCCTGAGTTTTGAATAAACGAGGCGATGTGTTCATCGCTCTCAAAGACTTGCCAACTTTGGTCATTATCGGGTATTGCTGGTCTAACCAGCACTCGTACTGAATGTTTGTTCCGAAACAAGTCGGAGACAGGATCAAACTGAGCTCCGATTACTGCCATGCGGTCTGCATCGCCATTCTGAGCTCGGGGAATGGTCAGGATGTTGAAAGCTTCAAAACTTTCTATAAGGTCCCAGATTCGATGCCGATAGGATCTCATGCAGATATTCTTTGCTGCTGAGACTCCTCGGACCTGATTAACTACCAGTTCTGAATCTCCAAACACAATCAATTGTTTGACACCCATTCGTTCCGCTAGGCTTAGGGCCTTGGACGAAATCTCATATTCAAAATTTCATTATTTGAACAAGCAAATTGGAATCGGAAGGCCCTCAGCAACTTTTCATTCTGTGGGGATATTAGACATATCCCTGCTCCAGCTCCAACTTTGCTCCTTGCTCCGTCAAAATATAATGTCCACAGCTCACTTGCTTGGTCATCGTCGGGCTCTTTGACAACCTTCGGAAGAACTTGGTCTTCGTCATAGATCACATATGTGCCTAAACCGGTAGCATGATAATTTCCAAAGGGATCATTATTTATATGTTCACTCAACAGAGCGTCTTCGCTATCACTTCGGTCCCCGTTGACCTTCTCCTCCTCCAGCAGTTCAACATTGTACATGTCTTGCTTGGTGATGGAGGTATGTGCTGCTTCAAAGTTAATCAGGGCCTCGTTCGCCACATGTTCGGAATGCAGAACCTCCGATTCTATCTTCATCTTTGCGCCATGTTTGGTCCTAAGTATTAGATGTGACCAATCTAAAGACAAATAGCCGCCCACTTTTGAAGTAAACTCTCGAGAAAGGCAAAGACCAAACATTGGCGGAACATCTATGATCACTGTATCTTGCGGGACCGTGATACTCGGGCAGGCAAATAGAGTCAGCGGAAGTGCTTTGATGACACCCACAGTATCAACCTTATTTCCATCTAGCTGCATCACCCCTTTCTTCATAGGTTCGTAGCTGAGTCCCAAGGCTTCGGCTATTAGTTTTGGCATAACCGTGGTACTAGCGCCATAATCAATCATAGCGTTGTGTAATAGTTTCTCCCCTATAATGAGAGTCAAGAAGAAGGGTTGAGGTTTTGGCCTACCTCCGCCTTCCGCATGGGATTCCATCGCTTTGTTTGCGAAAACCTTAGTTGGTGGCATTTGATAAACCGCCTCGGTACTGGCCAAAGGCTCGGTTAGTGTTGGGTCCATCTGTTGCTGAAGCGCTTTTTGGAGTATGGTCTTCTGCTCCAGGATAGCTAGAATGTCCCATAAAGACATATTAGCAGGTGATTTCTTCAACTGCTCCACCACATTAAGAGGTGAGGAGCTCGGAGATTTCTGCTCCTTGGCTTTTGTTATAATAATTTCCTTCCGCCGTTGAGGAGACAAGGATTCAGTCGGACCGCCAGGAATTTGATCTGAAACGTCTTTGCATTGCGGACTGTCCAAAAGTGAAACCACGGCCTCACCGGTGAATCTTCTTTTGGAGCGTGTATTATAGTCAGACTTTACTCGCGGCATTTCGGCAGTGGACGTGTCATTTGCAAACACCATTTCCTCATCTTCCATCCATGAGAAGAGCGCATGATCAGGAACAATGTCGGACTCTTGCTCTAGGGACATTCCTTGTATTTGCGCGGTAAGGACCGCATTCTCCATTGCCGGGGCATATCCGTATTCTTCGTTCTCAGTCGCAATACCTTGACTATGTTGCTCTGCTATCCTTTGTTGTAAGTTGCCACGCGGACAATTTTGGGTCATATGCGCATCGTTGCAAGGGAAGCACCATGGATTGATGTCATCAATAAGATTGTTTTGTCCCGCAGTTAATTCTCTGCTAGAGCTCGGCGACGCTCCTGCCAGTGGCGTAGGCACCGGAACTATTTGGTTCATAGCCGCCGTTGGTGGGTTAGTGCGATGCGCATTTTGATATTGATTCTGCTGATAGGTAGGCTGCCCACCTTGATAGTTCTGATACGCAGGCCGCGGAGGCATTGCTTGATTCCGCTTGAGTGTTGTTATATCATTCACCATAGTCCATAGCATCTCCTTGAGGTCGCCCATCTCATTCTTCGGAGAACTCGATGTAGAGGCCAAGTTTTCAGGAGCGGCTGTATATGAGTACGCTGACTGGGGAGTCACTGGCGCACTGGTCGACGCCACCTCTTGTGCTACATTTGATATCTCAGGAAATATCGGCATAACAGGTCGAGGAGGCAATTTTCCGCAGTCTATCAAGTGATTTTCTGCTTTGATAGCGGTGGCATATGCATCTGGTAAAGTGGCTCCTCCTAGAGACTTGATCATCATAGAAATGTCGGGATTGATGGACTTCAGATAGAACATGAACGCCAAATCTGGGGTCGGGCGGATGGTCACAGGAATCCTCCGCCAACTTGAGTGAAATCGGGTATTGAAGTCCGTCAGAGCCTCCTGGGGTGCTCATTTGATGACGGATAACTGATAATATAGCGAAGAACGATCTCCGTCATTTGAAAACCTTTCATAGAATGGATCTCCGAGGTCATCCCAAGTGCGAATGGTATTAGGAGTCAGTGTTCGGTACCACTCCAGGGCCTTGCCTTTGAAAGATGCAGCAAGGAGCCTCAGGGCTACATTCTGCGCCGTGATACCATGTACTAGGCATACATCCGCTACATCCTGCAAATGCTCTGCTGGCGTTTTTGTGTTATCTCCGGCGAATTTGGGAAGAGCTTTCAGGGCCGAAACCGGTATGGCACCCCAAACAGCAGGTGCTACCGGAGCTACAAGGGGACTCCCAGCATCCCATGCTACATAATTTCTGTTCGCGGCCGGCAACATGGTGAGAGGAAAGGGTGGTGGGAATGGAACGGTTACTAACTGATTTGCGGCCTGGACTGTCCTGGATGGAGGCACTAGTAAACCTGGGTTACTTGCAGTTTGGGATCTAGTTACAGGCCGATGGCTCATACACCCTTTTAAAAGACGATTTCATTAGTTTGGGTCTCACCGGGCGTGCCAGAAAAAAGGACAAACTATTGACGCCAAAAATTGACGAGATAACAGTGCCTTTATGGGAAACTCAGTTCAAGGGGGACCCCTTTGCGCCAAACTGAGTGACCTCTGGATTTTAAAGAAGCCGGCTTCTTCTATATAATGGTTTTGGAAAGGGAAAAGGAAGCAGATATAATAAACAAACACTAATCTAAGGTGATGCGCCAAAGCTTTCCGTTAGGCACGATAAATCATAGACTCAAGGGCCTGAATGTTATTGATATGTTCCAAAACACCGGAAGCTTAAAGCAATAGCATAAACAATTCATTTAATTGACATAAAACAGTATTGCATACATTCTTACTGCTAAGAAGAGTCATTAAGACATGATTTAGACCAGCAAGTTTGCTTTCAATATATAGAAGTCTCCTCAAATGAAATGCTTAAGACAATAAAAAGCACAGTTCACAGTTTAATCAAGACATAAAAAGCAGAAAGGCCGAACAATAGGCACAGTCTGAAAGTATCTTGCAAAATAAACATGCAAAAGAGGCCTGGCGTCTCTTGCTAAAACCAGTATTCTTCCTAAAAATCTTGGACCATTTTCCCTCAACAGAGAGAGTATATATAGCCGGAGAGCAAAATCCCACCGCCTGGAGAGTTGTAACAGAAAGATTCCACAATCTCCCGTAATGATGCCCGAATAAGAATATTCCAATGCCGTTATGAGAGCGTACCGAAAGCATCAAAGATCCGCATTGGTCGGCCATTGCATGCCCCTTTGTAATGATGGCTGGTCCCAACCGTGCTCGGAAAGCCGACGAAGGTCACCAATCGCCTTTAGAACCCATGATGCAAAGCAGCAAGTGACGACACTCATCCCCGCCGGCCATCTCAACGGGTTTGCTTTGATAATCAATGTAAGGCACGCGGGCAGCAAACCAGCGTCCGAACGAAAAACCTCTTCCATTGACCGAGCTTAAGTGAGAAGTGCGACACGCACTGTGGACCTGAGGCTACTGAAATGGGGAGGTCAGATGAACAGTGGGGAGAGATCGCGGGTCGCCACCAACCCATGGTGCTAGTGTCCCTGTCAAGAGTTCTAAAAGCCGCGAACTGGGTCGCATTATCGCGAGCTTGTGGTAGGTCCCTGTGAAATAAAGAAGGCCAATGAAATCCTTCGAGTTCGCCGCAAAGATACCCCCACTCTTTTGCTAGGGAGTATTTTCCGGCGCTTACACCGGGCCATCGCATTGCATGGGCCCCGCTTCGAACCGTAGAAAACCATAAAGCAACAGAAAATGAAAAACCCCGCAGGCAAGACACGTGGGCGCCCAGCGCAGCATTTCAGGAGCCGAACGGGGAGCCGCTTGCCAAAGTTGCGAAGCGAGGAATGCACACAAAGGGAAAGATCAAAACCTGCCGGGAAGCCGAAGAAACGCGGAGACGCGCAGGCCAGCGCATGAACATGTGCAAAAAGGGGACCCGAAGGGAGCTGCTTGGAACATTATTTACCGTACCTCACCTTAGACTTGTTTCATATGGGGATCCATCATGCATTCTTTTTAGGGTTTTTAGCTACTCCCTAAGTTCATCTTAAGGGGTTGTTAGAGTAATCATGCATTAGCTAATGATTAATTGATATTTAATTGATTATTAGTATAATTTATTCTTATGCACTTAAGCTAAACTTAGGAGTCATTTATTCAATTAACTAAGTGTTTTTCTGTTAGCTGAAGTGAGAAATTACTAGGGTTGCTCCTATATAGCACTCAACCCTCATTGTATTATCTCTTTGAGATTTACTCTTCTATTCTCTAGAACTCTCAACCTTTGAGGACTTTTGTTTTCCTTGAAGATTCTTGAGGTTCATTTTGTAGCTTTTTCTTGTTGAGGAATATTGCACATATTGTTTGTAGATCTCTTGCATGGAAGATGTCTTTGGTTGTTGTTTGATCCTATGGTTCGTAGTTTAGTGTTTTTTCACAATTCTAACAACAATATCATTATATTATTATTTTATTTCATCACATAAATCCTAGAATTTATATTTGGGTTTTGTGATGAATTTTCTTTATGTTTATTCAAGTTTGTGAAACCTTGTTGGTATCCTTGTGTCTAAAACTAGGGTTTCTATGAATATTTTTCTTTTTTTTCCTTTGGTATTTTTGGTGAAATACCACAAAAACCCTAAATTTATTAGAAAAGGGAGTTTCTCCTCTCAAACGTAGAGGAAGATTACTTTTCCATAGTGATCTCTCCAACTATTGGTATAATTTTCGCTACTCTTCAAGTGGACAAGGTCATTCTTGGAGACATAATCACAATGAAAGATATGTTTACCAAAATATTTTGGCGACTCTATCAGGGAAAGATGAAATTTTGGTGTTGTTATTTCCTCAAAAATCTAAAAATGTTTTCCCCTGAATTAAGGTTGACAACTCTATCTAAAAGACAAACCCTAAATAATGGATATGTATGAAGAACTTTGAAATTATAACTTGCAATTACCTCAATCATAAGCCAAAAATGGTAGTGATGATGACGATATTTCTTTCTCCATGTAATCATCTCAAAAAAATAAAATTCTTGATAAGCCCAAGCAAGTCAATTTCTTGAAAAGCTTTTATGGCAGCATGGAACTTGCTTCTAATAAGGTGCATCCTTCTTTGCTTCAAACTATAAATATTGAAGAAAAATATGGAAAAGAAGCTTTTTTTATTTCTTGTAATCATAAACCATTATCATAAAGAAGTTTTTCTTTCAAAGATAGGCAAGGTTATGTTGAGAAATACTATTTGTTCAATGAGGACAACAATATAGAGACAAAGAGTTTTCTTTTAGTTGAACTAATAGTTAATGAAATGTATTCTTTAATCAAAAGGATAAAAGAGAATTGTTAGCACATGCATATGCTAAAGAAGAACAAGTTATTACATTTTCTCACGAGAACACATGTTTGTTTAAGAAAAAAGAAGAAGAAGAAGTGGTGATGAAAAAAAGAGGAGATTGTATTGGACTGTGCAATAATGAATAAGAAATATTTCACCAGACTGAAAGTGGAGAGTGTGAACAAGAGCCACTAAAAGTTCTTCCATCATGCATGCAACCTAAGCTTGAAGAGAATGATGAAGAAATTATACTTCAAGATGATTCTTATGATGTTTTCAATGAGTTAGTTTCTTGATGCTCTAGATGATGATTTTCTTTGTGGAGCAAATATATTTCTTTCTCCTATATCGATTATAGAAGAAGAAATCCTTTTTGGTGAAATCAAAGGTACTGACTCATCCTTTTCTTCTGCACTAGAAAATGACCCTATAAATTTTAAGGAAAATATCCTTGAGGTAGTCCTATATTTTGAATATGATAGTAATATGGATGAAAGAAATACTGTGTGTAAGGATGATACTATAAAAATAAATAATTTTTCACAAATACATGAAACTATTAAGAATCAATTTGTAGAGTGGAATAAGAAAACTATGAGTGGTAATCAATCTAATAAGACTCAGAATAGTTCTCAATTCCATGAAACCTTTGATCCTCGTTTTTCACCTAAAATTTTAGGTAGTGACCTTCATTGTAATGAAAAAGTTTTTCATTTTCTTGTTTCTAGCCATGAACCAATATTAGAAAAAACTCATACATCTAAATAAACCTTTTCCCTTGAGGTGGTTAGATATGTTGAAGAAAATCATACTACAATGTATCATTCATAGGAAGAAGACAAAAAGTTGAAGGTATGGTTTTACTTTGTAAAGAAATCAGTATTTGATGAAATGTGTTGTGATCAAGGGATTGAAAAATGTGAGGATGAAATGAAAGAGATACCTAATCTAGTGTACATACAACCAAGGTGTCATAATGAAGAGTGTAGTGGTGTAGGAATTAAAAATACATTATCAAGTAATATTTTCCAGCCTTTAATGCAACCTAAATACTAACCTTTCAAACTTCATGAAGAATATGGTGGTGAAGAATCACTGGGAAAAGAGAACATATAAATTGATACAAATATTAATGAATATGTTAAAGACATAAGATATGAAGATATATCAACAAATGTCCTCATCTCAATGTATGTACGATCTATTTTTTGTGGAGTATTCAAAGTTTGAAGCAATTTTCTTTTTTAATCTTCTAATCATGTAGAAACCTTTGTATCAAATTGTATGAATTTATTTCCTATTTCTCTCCATGATGATTTCAAAGAAGAGGAATATATGCATACATCTAATAATTGTTTTGATCTCAAATAAATAGAAAGAATAGAGGATGATTTCGAGAACTCTACTAATATAAGAGAAAGCAACATGGACAATCATGAAGGAATTAGGAGTAATCAAATAAATGAAGATGCTTAGTTTAAGAATGTATCTATCCCAAGTTGTTGTCCAGACACTTTGATTAATGACTTTATTTATAGAGGAGTAATTTCTTTTTCTTCTCCAATTGTGAAAGAAGGTTATTTGATTGATGAGAATAATGACACATTTTCCAACTACATCCCCTGTTGTATCATAATCTAATAAATAATCTCATGGATTAATTGCACTAAAATAAGAATATGTTTCTTTAGGTCATGATAATCATGCACTTCTCAAAGTTGTTGTTCACAAGGTAGATTTGCAAGCCAAAACAACATTATCTCACATTCACACAACAAATGAAGAAGTAAACCTTACAATAAGAAGTGATGTTACACCAGTAGAAAGTATCATTCAAAATCCAACTTCATCATTTCCATTGAAACAAGTTTCTTCATTTCACAAATTGTATGAGGGATGCCCGATTCATGGCTTGATTTATTCCAAAAATAGATATAAGAGGAAATTATAGTTGTTGACTAACTTGATAGGCTAAAAACCTATTTTGATTTTTATGCTTGTAGTCCATTCTATGCCTAAGTCCATCCATTAAAATTCTACCTTAATTCCCTCCTTTTCCCTTAATTAGCTTATATAAAATGGAAGTAATTTAATATCTTTAAATATATATATATATATGCTCTAGATACTAGTTTTTAGAAGTACTAATTTGTTTGGTTGAATGATTCAAACAAATGGATTTCTTGTAGCAAAAGATATTGTGGGATATGAGAAGACTGTTGGTTGAGATCCTTATTTTGGACCTCATTCCTCTTTTTTGTTAAGCAACTTGGTTGTATTTTGTGGCTATAATCCAAAGACTCTTAGTAAACTTTTTTCAAATTTGCAGTGCGAAAGTTTGGCCATAGGCATAATTTTTTTTATCTTAACTTTATATTTTGGTTTTCAAGGTTGATGACCAAATAACATTTTTAAAATCTTTTTATAGCATAGTAGTTCTACATTGCATGATATAAAAGCCACAACATAAGTTATGTAAAGTTAAGGATATATAATATCATAATAAATATAACTTGTAGCATCAAAAGTTGTCACCCTTGACAATTTCACACTAGGTTTTTCTCCCCCTAAATTATTGAGCCTAATTGGGTCCCTAATTTCCTAAATTATGCATTCTATAGTCCATTTGTACAACTCTCTGAGAAATTGCAAGCATTGAGCAAATGCATCCAATTATTATTTTTCCCCTGACACTTAATGCCTTGGAAAATAGGGTCAGGACCCATTCACCCTAGGGCATATGGGTTCCCCTATTTTTTCAGGGACTAATTTTGGATATGTCGGTGTCAACATTT
>VDFB02077199.1:0-19309 GCA_007258455.2 Sequoia sempervirens | reverse complement strand
CTGCAACTATTTTGTGCATTTTTTGTTCCAAACATATGAAGATATTGAAATGGAATGTTTTCTCAAACTAAGGGTTGTTATAAAATTGTGTAAGGGGGAAATCATAAATGCAATAAGATAATCAATGTTAAACGAAATAAATAAAATCTAATTCAAAACAAAGAATAAGATTCATACTCATTACTCACGAAATGAACCAAACAAAATACTGAATTCAAAAAAAGCAATTGAACAACAAGAACAATGAATTCAATAAATCATATAGTTACCATTCTCATGTCGAAGTATATTCGCAATGATGTTAGATCATTGTATCAAATGTGAAGCCTCCATTGATGCATAGAAAAAGCTTCAAATGTGTGTGTGTTGATCAAAGATGTGTGTGTCAAAGTTCTTCAAAAGATTGATTATGATTTTAGCATTACTTCTTTGTGCAAAAGATGTTGATTCCCTGATCATTTTTTAGAAGAAATGATGTTATATAGATTTTGTGTTTCGAAATGAACACTCGAGATCGTGTAGTAGAATATCCTGATCAACAGTTCAAAACCATTGAGATGATTTAGATGGGAAGAATCAGTGAGTTTTGATTACATAATCGGTGTGATTGAAGAAATCAATTTGAGTGTTTAATGGAATTGAGGAAATCATGTTGAGCCCTTAGTGGGATTAAAGAAAAGATGAATCAGTAAAGAATAGATGGATCAGTTATCCAACCAGAGTGAGCAATCGGGGGATCATAATTTGCTCAATCATGAAAGTAGGTGAGGGTAATTAATTAATTGATTTAATTAATTAATCCTTTTGAGTTGAATGTGCAAATAATGTTTGAATTTTACAAAGTTGTATTTGTTTGTTTGACCTTTTTTATGATGTTTTGAATAATTTATTCAATTATTCATGTTTAGGGGAAAGTGATTTAATTACACTATTAAATATTAATAATTTAATTGATTTAGGAGAATAGGGTAAATTAGCAACATAATTAAATAATTGATGTTATTTAATTAATCAGGAAGAATAAAGTTAGATTAGGACTTTATTAAATAAATGAAATTTATTTAATTAGTCAAAAGTGATGAAAAATTGAATTAAATAATGTAATATTATTAAATTAATAGAGGAAATTAGGTTTTTGTTGTAATTGATGTGAAATGCAGTGATATTAGGTGATAATGATGTTGATGATGAGAAAATGCCATTTAGGATGTGTGATAAGTGTTAGGTCACTTTTACATGTCTACATTTATCCCCTCTTTAAGACAAAGTATTGTTTGCTTTGTTTTTAAGATTTCGATGTTAAGATCAAGATTTGAAAAATTTTACATTCCCCATTGTGCCCCTATGGTCAGTGGAATGATGGTAGAATGTTGGGATGCCCCCTCGAGAGGTTGGCTGAAAATATCAATTTTTCAGGTCGGGCTTGCAAAAATATTTTATTTCAGTTCAAATGTGTAGAGGATGAAAAATTATACTTATAGGACTTTTGTTTTATAGTTCAAATGTTCCTGGGAACTCCTAATGTCAACCTAAGAAGGTTTCCTAGGTAAAAAATTAGGGTTCAAATTACCTCATTTATATTCTGAACCTATAGTAATTCCTTGCCTCTAGATTTTGTGATTTGTTGATTGTCAAGGAGTTATGGCGAGGATTTGAGTAGCCCCACATCACGAGAATGTGGTTCATGACTTCAGGCGACTTGCAAGCATCGGTGCCCCGGTATGTAACCTTTCCTTTCTTGTTTTTATCTTTTCAATTCTGTGTAATTAATGCATGAATTCAAAGTAGGTGATAGCGTTAATATTATGGTTTTCATGCATTTGAGTCATTTTTACCTCTTTTTCTATTTATAACTAGATCGCTCTTGCTTTCTTTGTTCATACATGCCATAGATGTTCACAATTGACATAGTTTTTGGCTTTTATTTTCACATTTGCTTAAAAAATTTGCTTTTGTCTTTTTTCAAAGTAGATGGCCACTCTTGTGACAATAGTTCACTTTTAAGATATATGTTTGCATTTTCTATTGTTAGCGCTTTTGACTTTCTAAACCATAGTTGGAAAAACAGTAACCGCTTTTCATTGTTTTTAATGCTTTTGACTATTTTTAACGCTTTTGACAATACAGTCACAAATTTTGACAAAAAGTGGCCACTTTTTCTTTGCATAGAATTTTGAGTCTATTTGTTTGCAATTTTTAGGTTTGTTTCGTATTTTTGTAGCAAATTCTTAAGGTCGTGGGTTGAATGGTTGCAGGTAGTTCTCAAACCACTTATGTCGACAGAGCAACAACCATGCGAGCTTTTTTATTTGATCACTGGGTTCCACGAGTTGGAGAAAGATATTCTAGATGTTGTGGGGCTACAACACATTTGCTACATGTTTGTGATTAGATGTCATAGAGCTATGATGACTTCCCTTGTGGAGTGATGTCATTCAAAGACATCATCCTTTCACTTACCTATTGGGGAGGCCTCCATTACCTTGGAGGATGTATGGAGGATTCTTCATTTACCTATTCATGGAGAGCTTGTGACCTATTTTGTATTGTGGGGTACACATGTTATGTGTCGAGTACTTGGTGTTAGGCATGTACAGGTTCAAGATGCAGAGATAGGCTTATCTTCATTTGTAGATAGTGCAGATCTCGTTTCATTGGTTCTATGTGTTTTGGTTTCAGGCCTCATCGTTCTTGATTGGTGAGGTAGGCAGTTTCTTGTCAATTGGGTTGTATGTATCAAGCAGATGTTCAAGCATGGCACTAGATATGCATGGGGCCCATGTCTCCTTACACATTTATATAGATACATGCATGAGGTCACTTATCATGTTGGTAGATCCATTTCTACTGGTATGGCATTACTTAATGTATGTGCATGGGAGCATATCCCAGTTACTAGGCCTAATGTCATTTTGGATCAAGATCCAGAGGATCCTTATTCATATAGGTATGGTGATTTTTTGCATTACACTTGGCCCGGGTAGCTAACTTATTGGCATCGTGTGATAGATGACATACCTAGTTTTGTTTAGAGAACATGGTAGGGATGTGAGGCATGGGGTGATGACCAAGAGCAGCTCCCATATTGTACATAGACATGGTCATTGATCATTCATGTTCATTATTTGTTACAGATATATCTACCTGATCATGTTTGTCACTAGTTCGACGAGAAACAATGTCGATTTGCAGATGGTTATGAGGCTCATTTTGGCAAGACAACCTGAGAGGTTCGAGTATGGGGACCATAGGTTGACCGTGATGTTGCTATTGCCAAGTTTAGGGAACTTGTTCCATTTGGATGCAGATGGCATGTTGGGCTTGCAGATCTTGGGATTATGACAAATTTTGATCAATGGTGGGCTAGGAGGATTCCTCTCTATTTTATAGATCCTACAGGTGGTGCACCAATTATGGGTAGAGAAGGGATTACTGGTCACCATGGTGAGTGACAACAAGTTCAGATTATTTTCGAGCAGCTTGACAGAGCCTGATAGGACAGACAGTAGGATGGATAAGATGATCCTATGTAGTAGAATCACAAGTTCTAGGTCCTCCTCCACCACCTAGTGATGCAGCAATAGTCACTCAAATAGTTCAAATGATGGTTGGTCAAGATGCAGAGGTTGTGTGACGACAGATCACTAAGGTTCAGGTTGTCACTTTGATAGTGGAGAGGGATGGCTATAGGCAAGAGCAGGACACTAAGAGTGGATGATTGCATGCCACCGAGACATAGTTACACATGATTATAGCTAAGAGGGATACCCTCATATCAGAGTGTGTTTCCCTCTGAGAAAAGCGAGATTAGTACATGAGAGAGGCCACTTATTATCAGACTCTTTATGAGGCCTTTGTACCTAGAGCTCAACAACGGCCATGCTTTGGAGAGCCTAGTACTACTACAAATGTT
This sequence comes from Sequoia sempervirens, assembly GCA_007258455.2. Taxonomy (NCBI): domain Eukaryota; kingdom Viridiplantae; phylum Streptophyta; class Pinopsida; order Cupressales; family Cupressaceae; genus Sequoia; species Sequoia sempervirens. Next base: position 15,396 of record VDFB02077199.1, on the reverse strand, counting down.
GAGTCAGGTGGGTGCTCAGTTAGACATTCTCTTGTCATAAATTCAGCCATTGCCTCATCATAGTGAGCATCAGTCGAGGTCCCCACCTCTGATCAGGTAGTAGGATTATATTTTCTTGATCATTATGATGTTTATTGTTTAGAGACTCATATTGTAGACATGATTTTGTATATATGTTCATCGGCCCAACTAAGGCCTCATATATATGTATCTTTTGTATTATTATATCACACATGTTTATATGATGATGTTCCTCATATTTTCACATATGATGATGATAAATATGAGATATACATTCTTTGATTCAGCTTCATTATGTGTTATGTGATGATTATGGATCATAATGGATATATGATTATACATGTTTTTGTACTTTTCTGATGTATGCATATGATGTGGATGAATGGATGATCCATATATCGATATGATATATGATATTTTATTATGTATATGATGGATGATGAAATCTTATATATGTGATGTATGATTATTCATGAGGCGTGATGTTTTTATTGCTTTATTATCATCATGATATGCATTGATAAAATTGTGGATGCAGGATGCATGTGGTACTAATGATATTGTGATGCAGGATGGAGTTGTTAGTTAGAAGAAATGTTGAGATGATGGATAGAAATTTGATGTTGTTAGTTATTGATGAGTTTCTTTTTCTTTTCCTAGAGGATTCGTATCTTAACAATCCTTTTTGATGTAGAAAATAGACATGATGCACCAGGGTATTAATAACTAGGGTGGGGTTGTATCCATTGCATGGACTTTGACTCAGCATACAAAGAACATTCTTTCTCATACCAAACATATGAAAACCTTGTTAGGATATATGGTGGAGTTGTGTTAAAAAAATTTGGACCAGTTTACATAGAGAGGCATGAAATACCTAACATGCAACCACTACAAAAATTGTCTCAAAACAATTTCCATACACCAAACAAAGTAATTATTCATCATGGTAGTATCAAAAAAGCATCTTACAAATAGAACTAACAAAAATCAACAGTTAATACCACTATTCCTTCTTCTCTAAATCCTTATGGACATCCTTGAGAGATCCTAGGAATGTGGTATTACGATAAATCAAAAAGATAAGACTATAAAAAGATAAAAACAATGTTGCAGTATCCATTGGGAAATCGGATAAATCACTATGTTGAGGCAAAAGTTGTGTTTACAAGCGTTAAATATGTTTTCGATAGAGGAAACTCCAAAATATGGGTCAAAGGTGATTCATTGAATATCATCAATTATCTATGTAGCACTCATCAGCCTAGCTGGAATGTGGAACAAGTTATTAAAGATACTATAATCATGTTAAGATCTTGTGAAGAGACCCGCATCTCTCAAATTTTCTGAGAAGGAAATTCATTGGCTGACTTTTTTGCAAACGACAATGTCAGGTTAAATGAGTATCATGCATTGGAGGAGGGCTTTATCCTTCCTGAGAAATCTAGGAGCCTATTGAGAAATGATGGTGTGGGCTGAGTTGATGCGGTGGTGACATTTGATCTCTAGTACCATCTCCCAACTCACACACTTTGTGGGTTTTGTTTGGACCACTGGAATTTAGTTGAGTGATTATCGCAAGGGTTTTCTTCTTCTGGTGTTTGAAGAGATGGGTGGTGATAGAATCGGAATTGAGCCACACTCTTTTGTGGATTTGAGGAAGAAAAAGAAGCTATGGAAGATCCTTTGTCATTGGAATTTCATGTCTTTTTTTAGAAAGGTTGCATGGGCATGACCCTAATGCCTTAGCGGAATTTTTTTCATGCTGGCATAATCACAAGCTTCATATAAAGGGTTTGGAAGTTGATGTAAATGAGGATCTGATTGCTACTATGACTGGGATGTCGATGGTTGTTTGTAAGTTCTACAAGGACAAGAAGAGCAATGAGGAAGTGATGGCCCAATTCTTCAAGGATGATGAGTGGAAAAAATTGGCTAAGATGGAAAGTTAGGGTTATGAGCTCAAGTCCCTTAAGAATATTTGGGTGAATGTTGCAGAGGTGATAATGCAATATGTGAATCTGGAAGGTGAATTTACTACTATCCTAGGTCACCATTTCAGGCATGGTTTGTTTATATCATTTCTATTTTTTTGTTATCTTCCATAACGGTTTTTGTTTATACCCATTTAAAAAATAGGAGGGCTCCCTTCTTCCATAAAGGTCTCATTCTTTTAATCATGGAGCATGTTAAAGCTCTTCTCCCTACCCCTGCTATTAAGGGTATGGAGAAGATACCAAGTGAAGCTTATGGTTCATATGGTTTGGATACCAACATTGTAGATGAAGAGTGGAATGAAGAGGAATATTATGTTTCCCTGTCCCTTATGACTACCTCTAAAAAGAGGAAGATGGGTAGCCTTAAAAGAAATCAGGTAGCCAAGTGCCTTGTTCTTTCTGACAATGAGGATACGAAGGTGGGTTTAGATGAGTCCTCTCCAAGGAATGTGTATTTGGTTGTTGGCCAGGGATAAGTTGAAGGTGGAGGTAATGAGGAGGGATCGTAAGAGAATTTATTGGGTATGAAGCCCAAGGTTAAACCAAGGATGGCATCCAAGCTCATTTCCAAATTCAAGAACCAAGCCTTGAAAGCTCTAGTAGAGGATTCCAAGAATATTTTTGAGGAGAACGCTTCTGGCGAAAAGGCGGTGGAAATTGACGACTCCCCGATTCATAACTTTCCCAATGTGGAGATGGAAGAGAATAAGGTTCAAGATGAGGAGGATGGTGAGAAGAAGAGTGCTAAGTCAGAGCCTCTAAAGGTAAATCCCCTTTGTGAGGACTTTTCTTATCTTGATGATGATTCTACCTCTATGTTTGAGTTGTTGGAAATGGCTAGGGTTGGGGCCATTGGAACTTTTAAGTTAGCAAAATGGACTCTTCAGGAGTTTAATAAGGTTAACATTAAAATAAGGGGTTTGAAGGATAACTTGAAGAATGTTCTGGAAGGCTCAGTGTCGAGCATTCTTATTGACAGAATTGTGGACCTTGAAGGTTCTTTCCATGACTTCAAATCTCTATGTGAAGAACGTCTAGCTAGTTTAGAAGCCAAGATATTGGATACGAATGTAGACATAAAGAAACTTCTCCATGCATGTCACATTTTAGTGAAGAATAGTGTGGACTCTTTAGAAGTCTTATTTAGAAAGATTAGTGAGCTCGGGGAAGATCAAGTGTATTTTTCTGAGTTAATGGAGAGAGAGCATTCGGCCAAAAGGCAAAGGTAAAAAAGGTGTGAAAGTTGATGGTAAGGGTTCAATTGTTAGAGGGTATACTAAATGGAAAAAGTCCTTTGAAGCTGAGAAGAAAGAGTTGTTGGACATGGTTGAAATGCATAGGAGCTAGGATCTTGAGGTGGCCAACACCTTAAGCAGTATGAAATAGTGTCCGACTATCTTTTTGTCTATTTTTTGTTGGTTTGTTGTTTTGATGCTATCGGGTTTTGTTGTTAGTTTACTATTTTTATCTCTCATGCAACACCCTTTTTTGTTTTGACATTTTGGGTTCTGGTATGTTGTTGGTGTCTTACTGTACTATCTTGTAAGTAGCATTTTGTGTCTTAAGTTGTAAAGGGTTTCAGGTCCCTTCAAAACCTATTTTTCCTATATAATCAAAACAATGTTGCAATATCACTTGCCATATATGTTTTGAGGTTTCAGGCTATTATCCGGTGTTGATGATGTCTATTATAGGAATAGATATGTTAAGACATAGCTCAAGATGTTGTTGGTGAATTTTCAATAGATAGGTAGTTAACACTTTGGCATTGTTTTCACTTGATAGTTCTCTATTTTTTTTTATCTTCTCTTTGGAATTTTTGATTTTGATGTTTGTTTTGTTTGTTGTTTGCATTGTCAAAGGGTGAGTGTGACGATTTGTTTATTATGGATGAAAAAATTATTGTGGTTGGTGATGATGGAGGTAAGACCTTTTTGGTTTTATGAGTTTATATGATGTTTTCTTTATTGTTTTCAGGTGACTATCCTAGGGCCTCGGGGGCTCATCAAAGATAACCCTTGCCTACGTTGTACATGTAGAGGCTCGTAGCTCACTTGGTTTGGTAAGAACATTTTTTTTGATCTTTTCTATTTTTCAAATGTTTTTAGATTTGAATTTTTTGACTAAGTTGAAATAAAGCATGATAGATACCTAAGGGGACTGGCCTAAGGCCTCAGGGGTTGATAAGCCTTTCCTTCGTTGTACACACAAACACCACGTAGTTCGACTAGTGTTGACTCAAAAGCATAACATGTTTTTTGGGATTTTGATGTTTTTAACTTTGTTTTGATTTTGTTTGTTTTTCGCTAATTTTGATTTTGATTGTTTTTTACCACATTGGGATGTACAAGGATCTAATCCATTACCAATTTTGGGAATTTTCCCCTAGTTCGAGATAAGACGATCTTCTCTAGGGGAGATGGATTTTGATGGTGCAGCAAGGTTCAATACTTAATCAATCATCAAGCCATGGTTGGTGCACATGTTTTATTATGGAACGAATGGGTGGATGCTCTAGATAGTATTGATAGATAATGATGCAAGTCTCATTCAAATGTAGCACCTGTTTTCCAAGATTTTACTATGGTACCTATTCTAGAACTGCCACAAAGTGGTTTTCACTTAAAGAACGTTTTATTTATCTTTACTGTTTCTCTTGCTTTTTTTTATGTTTTTGCATTTTTAATTTTTTAATTTTTAATTTTTTTTGGATTTTTACCCTTTTTCTTGGGGTATTCTAACATGTTCAAGTATAGAACTTCTTAAGGTGGTTGTTTTCAGTGGTTCAACTAAATGTTCCCCTTCAGGAGTAGCTATTTGATAGGCTCTAGATCCATAGCTTGCTATGATGATGAACAAACCTAACCAGTTGGGTTCAAACTTACCTTTTCCATCTTGATTCAGTTGTACCTTTTAATTCTCTTTGAGTACCAAGTCACCAATCTAAAAGTTTTTGTTTTTGATCCTTTTATTGTAGCTTTTTTTGAGCTGATTCTGATAAACTTGCAAATGGTTTAACGCGCTCAAATGCCTTTCATCTAGGAGTTCCAACTCATTTAATCTGCATCCTCAATACTCTTCATTGTTGACCATGCCTTTTAGTGATATTCAGAGTAAAGTGATTTTGACTTCAATAGGTAAAATAGCTTTAAATCCATATACCAAGGAAAATGGTGTGGCACCCATAGGTGTACGAATACTAGTTCAATAAGCCCATAGGGCTAGGTTCAGTTGTAGATGCCAATCATGGCTAGCATTATTAATATTCTTTTTTAGTATCTTCAGGATGGATTTGTTAGATGCTTTAGCTTAACCATTTCCTTGGGGGTAGTAGGGGTGGAGAATCTATGGTGGATAGAGAACTTGGAACAAGGTTATTTGACATCTTGGTTTTTGAATGGGGTCCCATTGTCCATTATGATGGTTTATGGAATTCCATATCGACATATAAGATAATTCAAGATGAACTTTGATATCTACTTACCGGTGATGTAGGTTAGGAATTGCTTCTGTCCACTTCGTAAAGTATTCAGTTGTGGTAATAATGAACGTATGCCCATTTTCTGAAGCAGGAGAGATATTACCTACCAATTCTAATCCCCATTAGAAAAAAAGGCCATGGTGTTGTACTAGATCTTAGCTCCTGTGCTAGTGCATGAATGAGGTCACTATGCTACTGACATTGGCAACATTTTCTTATGTAGGCAATAGCTTCTCGCTCCATAGAGGGCCAATAGTATTCTATTCTTAGTAACTTTTGTGCTAGGTTAGGTCCACTAGAGTGGAACCCACAAATTCCTTCGTGCACCTCTTGTAGGGTAGTTTTTTCTTCTTCTACATCAAGACATTGGAGTAAAGTACCTTCTAAAATTCAATGATGTAAAGTGTCTCCTATGACTGTGAATCAAGAAGTCCTATGGGCAAAGGTTTTCTTTTGGGTGTTTGTCAGATGAGGGGGTATGATACCATGTTGATATAGTCAAATGTATCATGGTACCATGGTGAGTTAGGACCAACAACAACACACACTAGTTCTGATTACAGGATATCGAATGTTGGTACCAGCAATTGCTCCACCAGGAATTCATACTTAGAAATGTTTTGAGGAATATCAAGAAATGAACCTATTACTTCCATTGTGTTGACTACTCTATTTTCTGATCCTGGGAACCTATTCAAAGTTGATGGTGATAAAATATTGCTTGAAACTGTCCACCATCCTTTTATATGACATCAGCTTGTCATCTTTTGTTTGATACTCATCATTTACTTCCTTGATTACTAGTTGAGAATCTCCATAAACCTACATTTCTTTAATCCTCCATTCGATAACCATTTTTAGTCCTATGATTAGTGCTTCACACTTTGAGATGCTATTTTGTGCATGGGAAATAAATTTTGTAAGCCTTAGGTATACTATCTCCCTATGGTGTGAGAAATAAGATACCTACTCCTAAGCCATGATGAGTGTGGGACCCATCAAAATACAAAGTCCAACGGCTTGTCTATTCTATTAGCAATATGCTTTCATATGGGAAGCCTATTGTGAGAGGTTGGTGATCTTCCATTCATGTGTTTGCTAGTTGGTCTAATATGATCTATCCTTTGATGGCTCTCTTGTCTATGTACTCTATGTGACACTTGCTCAGTATCATCACCCATTTAACAATTATGTCTGTTAGAGTTGCTTTTGTTAGTAGGTATTTTAGTGTCTACTTTTGAGATTAGCTTTGCTTGTTTGTTCAAGATATAGTGTCTCAATTTCTATATCGCAAAGATTATAGAGAGACACGCTCTTTCTATGGACGAATAGTTCAATTTGTAGCCCACCAGTGTTTGGTTGATGTATTAGACCACTCTTTCCTTGTTGTTATCATCTAGCTATGCTAAGAGTGCTCCTAATGTTGCTTGTGTTGTATATACATAAAGTATCATTGCTTTATCTAGAATAGGTGGCATTTGTATTGGAGTGAGTAGATATTCCTTGACTTGCTGGAACGCTTGATCACATCTACCATCCTATTTGAATGTGTTGTCTTTATGTAGGAGATGGGTAAAGGGGTGACACTTGTCTGCCAATTGTGTGATGAATTTCTTGATGGACTGTAGTTTCCCATGTAAACTTCTGAGCTTCTTTAATGTCTTGGGAGGGGGAATCTCTTGTATAGCTTTTACTTTTGTAGGATCTACTTCTTTGCCTCTTCTTGATACTATGTACCCTAGTATTTTTATGAAAGTTACTTTGAATACACACTTTTTTGAATTGGGCCTCAAGTTATACTATTCAAGCCTATCAAACACTTTTGCAAGGTTGGTCAAATGGTCCTCTCTTTTGATGGAATTTTCTAGTATGTCATCCACATAATCTTCCATAGTTGTATGGAGAATATCATGAAATATTGTAGTCATTGCTCACTGATAGGTCACTCCTGCATTATGTAGACTGAATGGCATGATATTCCTGCAAAAGGTCCCCCATACACAAGTAAATGATATTTTATGTTGATCATCAGGAGATATATTTATCTAATTATACCTAGAGAATCCATCCATTAGTGACAACATTTCATTCCTTGTCATTAGATCTACAATCATATCAATACTCGAAAGAGGGAATTCATCTTTTGGGCAACCCTTGTTTAGATATCAGAAGTATATGCAAATTCTTATGCCCCCAGTGGGCTCTGATACTAGTAGTAGTTTTGATATCCATTCTAGATAATCAATTGATCTAATGAAGCCTACATCTAGCAATTTCTTCAGATCTACTTTTACCAAAAGTGTTATCTAGGGATGCATCTTTCGTAGCTTCTTCTTGATAGGTTTAGCTCCAAGGAATATGGCTAGGTGGTGTACAACCAATGTTGAATATAGCCCTAGCATGTTTGCATATGTCCATGCAAAGTTTATCTTTCTTTCATTGATGAATACTAAGAAGTTCACTTTTTTCCTCAAGATCAAGTGACACTACATGGTATGTGATTTTGGGTGCTTCTACTATGCCAACATTGATATATTTTGCTTCTTCAACTAGGAGTGTCGACTTCTCTTGATATTCAAAAATAGGGAGATTGAATCCTCCATCCTCGGGTGCCTCAGGGATGTTTTAGCCCTTATATTTGTCCTTTATTTTTCTCTTTTCAGGATTCTATAAAGCCACAACGTGGTTTTCCCTAGGGGATATCATACTAATTCTTACATTATTTTTTTCAATTTTGTGACTAGAGGACACAATCTCCCCTCCAAAATATGCTTGTTGTTTGAGTTCCATGACAAGCCCTACTTTATGATCTCCTAATGGTATATCCATTTGAAGCCCCATAAACTCTACAATAGCTTCATCACTTTGGAATTAATCCAAAACAAGCATATGGTGTTGTTGGTCCCAATCTATTAACTATGGATAGGGTAGGTTGTCATCTTTATCTGCAAAGATTACGAAAGTTGTCAAAATGGTCAATATGGCTCTGACATCATTCTCCCATTGGGTATCTAGTTCATCGTCACTAGAGGTGACAAAGGAAGGAGAATCCCATTCATACTCGTTAGTGTTTGTTTCATAAGTACAGTCTTTGAATGCAGGTTTGCATGTTCAGATAGGGAATATACTTATGCTAAAGCTTTCAAATAAGTCCTCAACGGGTAAATTGATGTATATAAGGTGGTAGATATCCGATGTCTTAACATTAGTAGAAGGGGCTCCTTTCTTAAAAGAGGTATGTCTAGTGTTTGGAGTAACCATGTCTATCAAACCATAGCCTAATCCCATCTTCTTCTTTCTTTGTTTTATTATAATAGGTTCGTGTATGCCCTGTTTATGTCGCCCAAGGCCACCTTTTCTAGTGTATCCTATTTATTTAGCTAGTTGATATCCTTTACTATTAGGCTCGATGTGAAGGGGTTGTAGTTGTTCTAGTTCTTTTTGGCCTTCTTTGTAGATCATTGATGAAAGTTCCTCTTTGAATATCTCCTCATCCTTTATATCTCCCCACTTGGTAAAGATTGTGGGTTTGGCTACCATTTTATTGCTTGAACATGTTTGATCTCCTTAGGACCTCCATAAACTTTTGGTTTTGGGGAAAGCATTCCAATGCAAAAAGCTTGATTGAAATGATAGATCATGTTACCTTTGTCAAGTACCTAAATCTTGGACTCAGATTCTAGTTTTTCGCTTGATTGGGCTTTAGTTGAGGTTGATGGTAGTTTCTATGAGTTGACATATGAGAAGGATTGAAATGATATATCATTACTAGGTATACGTTGGATTTTTTTGTATTTCTTCTCCAATTTTGCACAGTAATGGAAGGGTTCAGGATCAACGTATAAATTAAACTCCTTTCTTTCATGAGGAAATTTTAGACACTAGTGAAATTTCAAGGGAACTACTTGTAGTGCATGAATCCAGGGGCATCCTAGAAGAAGGTTATATGGTAGCTCAAGGTTTAGAAGCTAACATTTTTTTCTGTTGTTGATGCTATTTATACAGGTAGCCTGATTATCCCTTTTGAATTTCTTTCTAGGTCATCATAAGCTCTTATAGTGATTATTTTTCTCTTGTCAATTATATCATCAAAATACCCCAACTATTTAACAAATTTCAATGTATAAATGTTGCACTATTATCTATCAATACTCTTTTGACCATATGTTTGTGGACACCAACCTCTATATAGAGGGATTGGTTGTGGAATGAATTTTGTAGAAGGTCTTTCTCGAAAAATATTAAATGATGATTGGCTGTGATTTTTCCAACCATGGCATGAAACTGATCAGGATTGAGGTCATTAGGGACCGATGCTTCCAAATATTTCTCTAGTATTTCCTTATGCATAGGTGATAATCTCAACAACTCTAGGATGGAGATCAAAGCGGGGGTCTTCTTCAATTTTTCCACAATACTATAGTCATTGGATGACTTAGTTGTGGGTTTAGGTGGGGCTCCTTGTATTGTGACTTTCCCTTGTTGGCCAATTACGTTAAATTCAAGGTCCTTGCCATGTATAGTTAACATATTGACCCTAGTGTCATCTGCTTGGGTGAGGGTACCTAAGATGGTGTCACCATAGGTGTAGTTGGTGTTGTGATAGTCTTGTTCTTTCCCTTTGCCATTTTTCTTAGCATGGTTCAAAATTGGATTCATTTAGATTTGGACGTCTTTGTTTCTAGGATGATGTTCAATATCAACTTCTCCTTTGTTGATCAAGTCTTGTATTATATGTTTAAGACACATGCATTTATTCGTTGTATGTCCCTTAATCTTGTGGAACTCACATAAGTCCTTCTCATTGTACCATGGTGTTTTAAAACTTGGCTCTTCATAGTTTGGACACTTGTTGACTTTGATGAGGTTTATTTGAACTAATTTGTGGATGATTGTCTCAAGTGTTTCTCCTAATTCAGTAAATTTCCTCCTTGGTTGATCATATTGTCTTTGTTATCCTCCCTGATTTGCTCATTGGTTATCTGATTAATTATTTTGGGGATAGGTGAGTTGATTTTTTTGTATGTTGTTGGGAGTGTAGCTCGTTTGTGCCACTTGGGGTTTATTTTGAGGTACATTGGTATTTTTTGTGTTCCATACAACTCTAACATCAACTACTCCATCATTTGTAAAACTTTTTTTCTTGGCCCAAATCTTGGGTTTCTCATTCAAACTAGAAGAGTTGTCTTTTGGGTTGTTTAGTTTAATTACTCCCCTTGCTACAAGAGCTCTTTCTATGTGCAATCCCTTTTCATTAGTCTCTTCAAAGTTTTTGGGGCATAAAATGGTGAGTTGGTAATTGATTTCTGCTTGGACATTAGAAACAAAGATATCCACTGTATAACTGAAAATATGTTATACTTCTGTGAATCCTTGCATGCAAGGATACTCAATAATGAGTCCTTGCAAATCAATTCACAGCTCTCTATCCGAGAAGAGCAGGATTGATGTTGTGGCCCTCAGATTAACCCTGTTACCCCTGCAAATACAATCTCGGAACGAGAGATTCAAAGAGGAGAAGCAAGAATGCCAATCTCCATGAATCCTGTTCTTGCAATGCAACAATGAAAACTAATCTAAATGGCTGTAAAATGTAATAAACCAAACTAATTTATTGAAATGAAACTTAATCTACATGCAATGCCATAAATGAATTATTTTGCAAATTAATTTACTATGAAGATTAAGCTAAAATGCAATATTAAACTATATGCTCTAAAAATAAGATGCTTATATAATCAAACTAATGTAATCTCAAATGATAAAATTCAAATTTGCAGCATAAGTCTGATGTAAAAATTCGTGATTCTTTCAAATGAGAATGAGAGGGCTCATTTTATAGGCAAAAGTAGAATTGAAGGCAAATTCAGAAGCAATGTGGGATAAATAGAAAAATAGAAACAAATCTTGATTAGAATTCTTTTTTTAGTTTATTTCCCTTTTAACTGATTTGTTTTCCTTTTTTTCATCACAGGATATTCTGAGAGGATATTTCATTTATTTTATTTAATTTAAGATGATAATATCTCTTTTAATAAAATAAAATAAGATTATGTAATTTAGAAATGAATAATTAATAAAATAAAATGTATTTAATTAAAAATAGATTTAATTAAAATAGCATCATTTTATTTAAGTAATATTAACTTCAATTAAATAACATTATTTTTATTTATTAAAGGGATTTATTTCTTTTGATTAAATAAATTAATGAAACATTCAAACCTTAGGGAAAATTGAAACATTTGAAATAGTTATGAATTGATTAAAATTTGATTTGAAAATCGCCGACAATCAGTGATTGAGTTGATGTTGACAAATTAAAATAAATGGAGATGACCCCAAAGTCTAAGGCCATTTTGGGTTGCATACATTTGCCTCTTTGACTAATGAAATTAGGCTTCGGGATTTATCACATTCAACAAAAGAATGGAGGCTGCGCAGAGATCGATTTGGGATCACAAAACAACTCGATGCAAAATACTCGAATCACATCTCCGACAAACAAACAAAAGGCCTTTGAACATGAGGTCGACTGATCACATCCAAAGTGAGAGATAAGAATCTCGCTGCTGCCTAAGAGAAGCAATTGATAAATTGATAAAGTTGAATCAAGGATTGAAGTTTGATAGGTACTTCACTGATCAAATCAAAATGAGATAGAGGAGAAATAATAAATTTGAAAAATTTGATCAAATCAAACAAAAGATAAGGTTCTTGATGTAAGATGAAAAATATAAGAATCACAGAACCCAAGTAGATCAACAAGAAAATTATGCCCTAGGGTTGAATTAGAAGAAAAGAAGTGGGGTGAAATCGAATGGAAGATAGAAGTTTGGAAGAAATGGAAAGAAATGGAGAGAAGGAAGAGAATCTGCCTCAATAAAGAGGATGCATCAAAATCAATCAACTGTTTAAGATAGGAAATTTTGATTGAGATCACGAAAGAAGATAAGGAAATGAAGAACGTGATCACAGTTGATGAAAAATCCACAAGAAAGATGAAAGAAACCCTCTCAAACCCATAATACAGCCTAAAAGTGCAAATTAACATGAAGTCTAAATAATGCAAGCTACATGAAAATGCAAAGGTGTACTTGCAATAGGGTAACATAGGTTTTTGTGTGTTCATCATTCATTAGAGAATGTAAGAGAACTTATTTTCATCATTGGGCCATTATTACTAGACATCGGACAATCACACAATCATCACTAGTCACAAATGCAACTATGAAGATATGAATGTGATTTATATCAGCTTGGAATGTGGAAAGATTCTAACATAAGCATCAAAGACATGAAGGTCAAGATGACTACAATGTTAGCTTACCCAATTTAATGTAGCAAAACCACGCTCGCATCAAGACATAAATGCCAAGATGGCCATGAGAATGGTTGTGCAAAAACATTCAAGGATGATGCCATAAATCTCTTAAGTGTGTCAAGGAGACAACAAGAGACACTGAAGAGGTTCAAGACAACACCCACAAGCAGAAAGCAATAAAAACATGCCCCATGCCCCAAGTCTTCTAGCTATGCATCACAGAGAGACTTATTAGACAAGGACACTCAACGAAAATCAATATCAGTCAGCACACAAAGAAAAGATCATGGCATATCTCAAGCATTAAGTGTTGCAATTAAAAAAAATTTAAGTGTGTAAACTGATACTGAGTTTCGAGGATAAGGATCGAATGCTTGCAAGTAGGTAAGATCACATGACCGAACTGGATAAGACCAAACTGATAAGTGTTGAAAAACACACGATGTCAGGGGTTGTGTTGAAAAACACAGTTGGGTTAGTGTTGAAAAACACCATTTGCGAGGTGTCCTAAAGACAAGCATATCCAAGAGACCAAAGCTAACACACTGATGCCCCTAGACAAAGACAAAGACCAATTCCAAACCAAGGCAATAAGGACAAGGCATGATGGAGAAAGGCTAAGTGTCGAGGATGCATGCTAAGAAATAGGGATGCAAAGGCCTCAAGTAGCGCCTGTTTCCAGGTTTTCACCACTTGGAAGAATTTTTTCTTAGGACTTTTTATATATATATTTTTATTTTTTTTGTATTTTTGCTACCAAGGCGCCTGTTTCCAGGTTTTCACCAAGGCACTTTTTTTTTTTATTTTTTTCATTTTATATTTTTTTTTTTGTATTTTTCAAAGATCATATTTAAATTTTTGAACTTTTTTCAGGGTCATAATTATATACAAAGGATGCCCCCAGACAGAACGGGCATCAAGGATAGAACTTCTTCAGGTGCAAAACATTGATAGGCTCAGGGAGCTGCTCCCCCTCTTCAGTAGATAGTAGATAGGCACCTGTGCCAAAAGCTGCTGTGATGATGTAGGGTCCAAGCCAATTAGGTTCAAATTTTCCCTTCTATTCTCGATTCTGTTGGTTCTTAGGATTCTCTCGCAAGACAAGATCTCCTACTTGGAATTCTCTAGGGTGAACCTTTTTGTTGAAGGCTTTGGACATCCTCTTTTGATAGACCCTCATATAGTCAAATGATGCTTTACGCTTCTCATCAAGAAGTTCTAATTCTTGCAATCTCATGGCGCGATAGTCTTCATCTGTAACTAGACCTTTGAGAGAGACCCGAAGTGATGGAATCTCAACCTCTAAAGGTAACACCGCCTACTGCATGTGAGGGGCAAAAGGAGTAGCCCCAGCTGGAGTAACAATTTAATACTGGTTTCTATAGATCTACGTATCGGATTTATCTCAGAGGTGCCGGGCCTCTACCATTCTATGAACCGCTCAGGCAAAATCTTGAGAATGGTTTTGTTTGAAGTCTTCCGCCGACTACTTCCTTGTGGGAAGTAAATGGAGGACCAATGTTGCTTTATCTTGAATCTTTGGCAAAGTTCTTTAAGGTCCTTATTTTTGAACTGACCTCCATTGTCAGTGATGATCTCAGATGGCACTCCATATCGACAAATGATATGGTTTAAAATAAATAAAGACACTGTCTTGCCTGAGGCAATAGAAAGTGGAATAGCCTCTACCCATTTTGTGAAGTAGTTAGTAGCAGTGATAATGAACTTATGCCCACTTGATGAGTTGGGATGAATCTGCCCAACAAGGTCAAAGGCCCATCGCTGAAATGGCCAGTGAGATATAGAAGGAATTAGCTCCCTACCTGGAGCATGTATCAGGTGTCCATGTTTCTAACATTTTTCACAAGACTTAGCAAATGCTATTGTATCTATCTGCATCGTAGGCCAATAGTACCCTGCCCTAAGCAACCTTCTAGCCATGGAAAGACCATTAGAATGTCCTCCACATATGCCCTCATGGATGTCAACTAGCGCTTGATCAGATTCCTCCTTTTCTAAGCACCTAAGAAGTGTTCCATCTAGACCCCTCCTATACAAATCACCAGAGATGAGGGAATGGCGAGAGGCGTTGCGGATAAGGTTTCTTCTTTCAGATCGGTTAGATGTATCGGGGATGATGCCATCACGAAGATATGAGTAAATAGCACCATAGCGGGAGGATTCATGATTGACAAGGGTACAAATGATATGGCTTTCAGGTGAGTCAAATATGGGATATCGTAGCTCTTCCACCAGGAATTCATATCTGGACTCATGTTCCTCTAACTGAAGAAGTGAAGCAAGGGTGGCCATAGCATCAGCTGCTTTGTTCTCAGCCCTAGGGATTTGCTGAAAGGTGACAAAAGTAAAATACCGCCTCAATGAATCAACCATTTTTTTGTAAGGTACCAACTTGTCATCTTTTGTTTGGTATTGTTCATTGACTTGGTTGATGATCAGCTGAGAATCCCCATAGATATGTAGTTCTGTGATATTCCACTCTATAGCCATTTTTAGTCCATTTGTCAAAGCCTCATACTCAGCTATGTTATTTGTGCATGGAAAGAGTAACT